>JAYMFT010355554.1:0-22892 GCA_038088735.1 Panulirus argus
CCCCCCCCCCCCCTCTCTCTCTCTCTCTCTCTCTCTCTCTCTCTCTCTCTCTCTCTCTCTCTCTCCCTCTCTCTCTCCAAGTGCTCGAACGCCCAGAATCTATCAGTTTTGTTCCTTAATTTTTCTATATTTTTTATACGAATCTTCTGACACTTTAGTAACCAGTTCTCTTATAGTTTCAAAGGCAACGTATTCTCTGCAGAGAAATGGATAGGTAAGATGCATTCACATCAACGAATAGGTATGTAGATGAATTCACACGGAGGAGTAGGCCGCTAAGAGCATTCCCAACGAGAACAGATATATGGATGAATTCACAGCGGAGATAGATGGGTGTATTTACGTGTACGAAAGGTATAAGGCAAGTGAGTGCATTTACATTTACTGGTGTTAGGTAGATATGTGCATTTACAGTCAAGATGGGTACTTGAGCGCGTTAACAGCACGGAATAAGTAGTCGGATCCAGTTACAACGGGTAATTGAGTGAAACCTTAGATTTAACAGCTGTAGTTCTTGGAGGGTTTGATAGTGATACCATGCCCGGGTTGCCGAGCAACTGCAACGAAACACTGGCTCTGGCTGTTGGGATCCTGTACAAGTCTATGACGCGGGTAGTAAACAAGGCAAGAGAAAGGAGTTGGTGTAGAAGTGTGTGGGAGAAATGGAAATTGCAAGAAAAAGGAGGAAAAGGAGAGAGAGATAGAGGGTTAGACACACCAGGGGAAGAGAAGCAGAGTGGTAAAAAGATGGCCAAGGATTAAGAATCTTGGGACAGAATACTTTTGTTACCTTGAAGAAAAGATTTTTACTGAATGAAGAGATATACCTAGAGGGAGGCGCCTGGGATGCCTGCCTGTGGTGACTGTAGCCTAACCTTTCCTAACCTAACCAAGGGACTTGGCTGACCATTCCTTACCATAGGGCTTTTTCGTGCTTCCCTGGACCCCTCAGGACGGATTTTAGAAGGTTCCCGGATCACATCTACCCAAGATATCTACCTCGTGCTAGAGGGAGATTATGAGGGGAGAGAGGACGCGAAAGGGGAGATAACGAAAGAGGAAAATGAAGAAAACAAAAGCGAAATACATAGCAGGAAGAAAACGGAATTGTAGCTAATCATTATCAAGATGAAAAAAATAATCTGCTACTCGTCAATATTCCTTCAGAGAGCTACCTGATAGAACAAAACCATCTGATGAAAAAGGTAGATATGGAAATACGTATACATGTAAACATGAATCCTAAATGAATTCTGTTTCAAGTTGTTCAGATATCTTTTTGTGTTAAGGTAAGAGATGGTGGCAACTTAGGTATGGGTACAAGGGAAGGTCATGCACCATAGCTGGTTGCCTCAGCGAAAACAAGACGGGGACAACCTCGAACATTATATGAGGAGTAGGGGAGGGCGTTAAGAAGAGCCAGGATATTGGGATCAGAGGAGCATAAATGGGAGGTCAAGAAGTTAAATCTGTGTCAAATAGGATGCTGAAGAGCGTTCAGAATGGTAGACTGAGAAGGAAGGGCTAAGATTTATCCCGCATGTTTAGGGTCAGTGCAAGGATTAGGGCTACCAGTAAGTTAGGATCAGTATGGAGGCAAGTGAACGTGACACAGATGTTAAAGCCAGCGACTCGTTGAGTGTGGCTAGGTGTGGAATCGGCAAGGATATAAGGACCAGGGAATATAAAAAAATTAGCCAAATGATTAGGGTCAGTGGAAAAGTATGAGTGGTTTAGCAAATAAGGTTAAGGAGAAGAGATTCTTTAGGATAATTGGTTTTATAAGGAGAAGTAGTATGGCCAGAATGTTAGGATCAATATGAAGATAAGGGTAGCCCGGATGGCAAGTTAAGAGTGGTAAGAGAGTATGGTAACGATATTGAGTCAGGAAGGAAGGAGAGAGATAACGCTCAAGGGATTCTGTTCATGTTAAGTGGAAGGGTCAGGCTAGCTCATGCGAAAGGAAGGAGTTGGCCAGGATGTCTGTGTTTGGAGGGAGGCACTATGTGGTGAAGAGGTGAACGTCACTGGAAGAAATGGATTGACTGCTCATGTTTGGCTCGATGGAAGGAAACCTATACTATGGCCAGGGTATTAGAAGGTCATAGGGAAGGTGAAGAGGATGTAAAAGGGAAAGGGAGCCGAGTGCAGGTGGCCAGTGTTAGGATCAACTGGGAGGGTGGGAGTGACCAGAATATTTTATTCAGGGAGGAGGGAAGTCAGCCAGAATTTTTTCCAGCAACTCTATAGCTCAGCCTTAGATATATTTTCTTGTTCACGTCATTATACTCTTGCGCCTTCTTATTTCTTATGTGATGAATCGACCAGACTGTTCACTTATGGCACAGAATATGATGGCGGGTCTAGGTGGTCGACTAGGACGACAACTCTGCTGATACAGTCTAAAAGTCAGGGTTTGGTTCCTCCATTTCCAGCCTTCTATTTGGCGCTCATGCGCGGTGTCAAGCGATGTTTCTGATATACAAAACAAGTGACTTCGGAACAAATGCGCATGCGCACAGGCTGCAGGCATGGGGTGCACACTACCCAGTAAGTCATAATTTTGGCCTATCGATCGGCAGCTAAGTGGGTTTAAGGGCGATTCTGTGTAATCAACTGTTCAACGTTTCGTTGTTGAAATTTGTGTGTGTGATCTCTTGTTCATATCAGAGACTCTGTTGGACGCTCTTGAGCGACTTTAACACTGGAAAAGGCTCTAGAAAGGAGAGTGAAAGCTCTCGCTTGTATGAAAGAGATAAGCACTGGCTATCAGCCTCTGTTATGTCTAACAAAATTTAATTTCCCTTCTATCTTCTTTCCTTCCACTCTGTCTAAACTCATAGTTTTGAAAAGAATAGTCGATGAGAGCATATCTCATGCAGATTCAACTCATATATATAAGGTGAACACTTTTGAGGAAGGATTTATAGTTTATGTGGCCAATCCATGCAATTATCTACAGGAAGCAGGTGACACTAACCCTTTTTGTGTTATAATCATTATGATCTGATATCCCTTCTTTCTTCTTTGAATCCATGCTATTCAGCCTTATGGATCTGAGAAGTGTGCTGAACGAGAGAATATTTGGTAACATCCTGCCAAGTGGTTTTCAAGCGCATAGTCTGCGCTTTACCTTCATCATAGATAATATGCAACAGAAATACACAAACACCGTTAACAGACGCGCTCTGTAAATGTTATAGGTATTGTTAGCATTCATATCGCAAATGAATGTCTATGAAGCAATAATATCATAATTTAAGCCCTCATTGAATAAGCAATGAGATTATATTGGTGGTCATTTATTCTGCGCCCACGGGTATTTTTCACCCGATCTAACACGATACGGAAGGTCATTTATTTTGAAAACGTCAGAAGTTTTGCTTGACTCCTGTCCCTGTGTCCATTACCCGGTCCTCATATCTGGCTTTCAGGTTTAGGCCCTCATTTCTGGTCTTGTATTCGACCTCCATGTTTGGTCTTTTTCTTGTGTCCAGTCTGATGTGCCTGAATGATTTATCTCGGGGGAGATACGTCTCAAGATACATTTAGTAGCTTGGTCAGAAGACTAACTTGGTGGCAGGCACGGTCGCTGTGTGTCTGTAGATCCCTGAAGGTAAAAGTTAGAGGAAGAGAAGAGAAAAACACGGAAAAGGTTGAAGGAAAATTAAAAGAAACTGGGAGAAGGTTGAACGACGAAAGATAGAGAGGCAGACAGTAAGGATGAAGGAAAATAGGCTACAGAAGAAAGAAAGAGAAAGATTCACTCTGACAGACGAATGAAATGTAAGTGAAAGTGAGGTGAAAAAGGAGGAAATGATAGAGGAGAGGAATAATTAAAGAAAAGATAACAAAACTGAGAGAAAACTCGGTGTATGACGGAAATTTTTCCAACAAAATGGAATCAGTTTGAGTGTTCATAAAGAGTAACTGTTCCTACGAAAGATTAGAAAACATAAATCCTTCCAGAAAACTGATTCATAAGATGATGCTCATCTTGAGGGCTTGACCTGCGTTCTAGCAAAGGCTCGGGCAACGAGATGGGTACAAGCATTGGCTTTGGGGCAGCTCGATGGCGTCGTTGTTTGGCTACAGGAATGGTTGATTAGTTGGTTGTTTGGGCCCTAGTTCTATCAACTGTCAGGTTCATCAAGGCCGTCAACGTCAAGATACATCCACCAGCAAAAGGATCTTCAGCACCTTCTTTAAGTGCTATGGAAAATTCTAAATCAACATATACTCTCACTACGTAAATGACCTTTGACTACAGGAAAGGTTATAGTGAGGGATGGGATTTAATATCTTGGGGAACAGATGAGGCTAAAAGGTGCTCAGAATGTTAAGGCTGGGGAAGGACTGAGTAGCCTGAATGTCAGATCATGATTAGGGTTGAATGGGCAGGGCGCTGGCTAATGTTAGGGGACTGATTGGCTGTTAGAGTGGTGGGGTTGTGTCCAAGATGTCAGGATCAGGTGGAATTTGGATATGGCCAGATTATCAAGGTCAGATGGGTTATCGTCGCCAGATGAAAGTATGGATGGCCAGAATGCTGGGGTAAGAATGAAGGGAAAAACTGGAAGAGTGCTGATGTCAGGGAGAAGGCTAGGGGACTGCCAGGCTGTTAGAATCGAAGAGAGAAGGTGAGAGTATCAATGAGTGGTCAGCAAGTTCGTATTAGTTGAGAGGCTGCAGGTGGCCAGGACATCAGGATCAGAGGACACGGTGGAGGCGCACATAACTTCAGGGTCTGGGGAGAGAAGACGACAGACAGAAGACTATGAAAAGGGAAGCGACGTCATTGGCCGGGACGTTCAGATACGAGGGTAGGATGGGAGGCTTGTATGCTGCAGAAGGGCGGACTGATGTCAGGGTTCAGAGCATTAGGGGCATGGAATTGTAATGAGGATAAACAAAATCATACAGTCATGGGAAGGGATGGAGAAAGCAGCGCTCTGAGCCAGGAGGCGGATGTGCGCCACTATGATGGTGGTGTCAGAGACAAGGGTGGGTTTGGTTAGGGTGGACGGGTCGGACAGGAGTGGGAGGTATGAGTAGCTAAGGTCATCCCACGCAGGTCTGTGACATTTATCGAATAAAACTTTCCTCGAATAAGTGACATTTTTATATTTCATTGCTTTACTAAGTTCAGTCTAACACTGCTAATAATTTTCAAAGGCCAACATGATAAATACAGAATTATCTTTTATTTCAGTGCTGGAGTATATGTCACGGACAAATGCAGTCCCTCAGTTGGGATCATCTCGTTTGAAAAGTAATATAGTGTGTTAGAAAACTGAAAAAAAATTATGAGAGGTTATCAACTTGAGCTCTTAAAGTGTTTGTAGACCAGAGTCTTAATGGCCTACGGTTATAGGAAGAGAAAAAAACAAAAAAAGGGAAGATAATTCCACAGTTTCGCTGATTTGAGGAATGAAGGAAAGATGTACCGATATCATAGATAACGGTACATCATCTCGTCCTCGTGTAGCTAGTCCCAACAAATAAACTCTGGGTAACAGCAGCCGGTGCTAAGGGAATGGGAGACACGCAGATTGCGCACGAGAACAATAGCCGAAATGACACTTGTGTAACAGAAAGAGGGAAGCAGCATCACATTGAAGGGAAAGGGATGGTTGAATAAAGGCAACGCTAAGTAAATTAACTAGGAGGGAAGGTTTTTCATTCCGCTTTGGTTCATAGAGAGACGGAAGACGAACAAGCTCATATATATGACCAGTACTCTTACTAGGGCAGATGAAACTCATTGAAATAGAATAGCTGATCAGAAGAGACCTAATTGGCCCCATAAAGCACTTTTTTTTCAAGCAGATTTAATGTTCATTTCTGGAGTGTTTAGCAGAGAGTGGAAGATTTGGGTTTACCTAAGTTGTTTGTATTATTGCAGGGTGTTTTTACATTGCTGAATCTAACCGGGTTACCAATCAACAGTTCTGGAACGCTACAGATGTTCAAACTATGTTCAGTGTTAGAGAAAGATCAAGTATTTGAATGATATGAGAAAGGAAAGTAAGCCGATGTATGTTGAGGGTAGGCAAAGGATGCAGGCCTTAGGGAGACCAGTGATGACAAGAAGAAGTCGTTCCAACAGCGACTTCAGCGAAGGAAAGACTAGAAGGGAAAATATGTATCAAATGACAGATAGAAGCGGGAAAACCAAAGGAAGGAAGTTCAATAAGCAAAGATTTGTGCCACTCCTTGTGGAATACTTTAGATACGTCGAGGACTATGACAAAAGATTCACCAAAGTCCTCAAGAGAGGACGACCAGAGGTGAGTCACAAAGATGAAAATATCTCTAGTAGATCTCACACCATAAAAACCGGAATTAGTGATCTGAGAAAAGATAGATGAGATTCTGTTTAAGAAATTGAGAGTTTGGGAGACTTTCGAGGTCTTTGGAGACTGCAGAAGTAAGAGCGACAATTAACGATAGGGTTAGAACAGTCTCCTTTCTTTGGGACTGGCCGGACCATGGCATGAATCAAAGAAGAAGGGAAAGTTTGGGTTTTTAAACAGAGGCAAAAGAGACGAACAAGGACTGAAGCTATTTCAGATTCACCCCTCTTCAGGACACAAGGAGGTATGTCATCCAGTCCATACGCCTTGTCCACCTGTGCCCAGTACTGAATTCCGGGTAGCTCCTGCGAGGACAGTATATGAGAGGGCATGAGCTCATTAGGAGGTGAGGACAGTGGAACATTTCCGTCTCAGCATTAAAGAAATATGTTAATGTACTTTCCGTTGCTGATGATAAGATTGAGAAATTTGAAATTAACATTAATTAAACATACTCTTTGTGAGATGAAGACAGAATGTGTTAGTGGACTGAATACTAGCACCATACGAACTGCATGATTCGTCTTCTTTTCTAATGGATTGTGATACCTGAGGATCATTCGATCATGGAATGTAATGACTGTTCCGGATGGCCCAAAAGACGTCTGCATTAATAAAGTATAAAGTCAACAAATCGATCCTCATGTTTCGACTTTGTGAACTGTCTTCGTGCTTAACATGTGTACGATATTCATGTCCTCTCACAGATCCAGCACTGAGTCCGGTTTCTTTGTTTGTGTCTTGTCTTCCTTCTTTGCATCTAGTCCAGTACCTGGTCTTTATTGATAGTTTTTCGTGTCTATTATTTGTGGCTGATGTTGGAGTCTGGTATCAGTGACCAGTCTCGGTGTCCTGTCCTTGTTTCCTGCCCTTGTGTCTGCTCCTCAAGGGTGGTTCACATACCAGGTCTCATGCGCCAAGTCTGACTTCTCTGAGGGAAGGTCACCCATGAGAAAACTTCGGAAACTGACTGAAGGGTGAGGGAGGTCTTGACGGAAGGCCAAGGAGATGGTCTCGTTTCAGGTCCCCGTGGGGAAGAATGGGAGAAGGAGATGGTCTCGTTTCAGGTCCCCGTGGGGAAGAATGGGAGGGAGGGAGGAGAGAAGACGGGAGAGGGTACAGGTGATATTGATGTGAAGGAGGAAGAGAGAAGTGATTAAAGAGAGTTGAGAGGATATAGGGGGCAAGAGAAATTATGGTTGGAGAATAGAGAGAAAGGGAAAGAGTGACGAGGGAGAGTGGTTAGACAGGCAAGAAAGGAAGTGAGGACGAATTAGGTAATAAGAAATACTGAGATAGGTAAAGCGGAGTAGAAGAGTAACTGCAGAAAAGAACGAGCATTAAAGGAAGGAAGGAAAAGGAGAGAACAATAGAGTGAGAGATGAAGCAGTTTAGATATAAAACTCGAATCAATTCCATCGCGTTCCATAAAAAGAGAATGAAATTTCTACCTGTCGAGTTCCTTCATATGATTCCCTAGAAACAATAAACTTCTTCATGGAAACCTTCAAATCCTGAGATGGTTCCTATTTTACGGTACTCAACTTTTGTGGCAAAATCACTATGGAAAGGTTTCTCTGCAGCTTAAGCCAGTTGTTTAGCTGGATGCAGGGGAGGGTTGCGGCACGCTGGTGGGGTGACATAGCTAGGTTGGGATGTGAATGGGACCAGGTTCTGGCGTTATGGGAAAGCGGAGGAGCTGACCAGAATTTTATGACCAGGAGAGATGGTTGGGATAGCCAGGTTGTCAGACTTAGGGGAAAATTGCTGGCGGTGGCCAAGTTGTCATGTTTAGAGGGTAGACGGGATGTTAGGGTCACGGTTAGAGGTGGTCAGGGTATTAGGTTCAGGGGCAGTTTGAGGGCAGATAAGATAGATATACCTTTGATGTTGCCATGACTCCCATGGGACCAAATCAGAGGCAGCCTAGTCCTAAACCTAGTGTCAGTGTCTCACTGCCTTTGTACTGACAGAGTGTGACCTGGTCACAGATTATCAGGTCATGTTGACAAATCAGTGCAGCAGCCGAGCCACAGAGACTTCGCTGGCAATCCATTAAGTTACCAGCAGGTGTAACTGCCTGTTTTTGACTAATGTGCTTCTTTGCCATAAGATTTCAGAACAAACAGTATATAAACGTGTCAGTTAATGTAATTTGATTACAATTTTAAATGGTTTAATCTTGTTGCATCTGAGTTTTATAGTGAGATAAGTAGGCATTTTCTATCAGGTACTTCAGTGTTTTTGGGCTTTTGAAAAACTGAGGTTTACTGTTGCATGAGATGTATAACAATGATTTTCTTTTTTTGCTAAAAGTCTTGGGTTGATATTGCTGGTTACATGAGTATAAATGCTATATATACTGTGTATTGAGTTGACTATGGCAAAGGACTTCAAAGAATACAATATCCTAACCTTTGTCTGTCATAGAGGATGGCTAAGACGGATGAACTTAGGAACAGAGATGCTCTATTCACCAAAAAGTATTACAAATGTGTTTTGTTGTAGGCATTGTGTGTTTGTTTACTACTTCTTATATCACGTATTTGCACAGTCATCTTCATATGGATGAGAAGTAGGTGGTGATTCAAAACAAATGTGAATTAGTAGAAAATAGAGGGTTGAAATGATACTAATACACTCGGGATAAATGAAGAGAAAATAATTCACGTTTCCATGCACACATCTTTTTTAAGGAAGTGATGGAGTCTGCTCATATGTACGCAAGCGAAACATCTTGGTTAATTGATTCTGCAATAGAATTTGGGAAGTGAGTACTGAGATATGTGTATGGAATCTAGAACAACTGGAAGTGTGTAAGGTTATAAAAAATAGGCATGTACGGAAATTTTTTGGTATTTGTTATAAGATGGTTGTTTACTGTTTAAATGATTGTGATATGTTTTAGTAAATAAGTAAGGAGTAAGGAAAATTTTCTTCTATTCTTTCATGTTATGTGTGTATGTTCGGACATACGTAAGTGTTTGTCAATATAATTTGTGGATGTTGTACAACTGATATTACTGATTTAATGATTAAACGTTTATTTTTCTTTTATTTTTCAGCTACAGCAGGAAGGCCAACAGTGCATCACATATCACCCTATAAATCGGCTAATAAGGAGCTTAAAAAGAAATATGCTCGTTTGCTTAATAAGCACAGACAGAGATATCATTTGCTCCTAAAGAAGTATAAAACCTTCGAGAGCAAGTTTGCCCTTGTAGAAGATGATGGTACTCCCAAGCAAGTAATTAGAGATGCCAAGAACTTTTTGTCAGATGAGCATGTCCTCTTCCTGGAAAGCCAGATGTTTTTAAGAAGCAGACCAAGAACAGGCAACCGATTTTCAAAACGGTTCATGAGGCTAATGATGGAATAGTTTAAGCGCAGTGCTGCTGGATATAGATTTCTTAGAGAAACTTTTACTATTCCATCAGTAAGAACTATAAAAATGGCTAAACAAACCTTTGAATATTAGAGAAGAAAAAGAGAGAGATCCACTTGCAATACCCATACAGAGAATTGAGTTTGAAACAGCAGACAATAGGGAAGGATATGTAAGAGCATCAGGTTCATGGTTAAGAAAACTCCAAAATACAGCAAACATTGTACGTTGTTCAGAAGAAACAGTGCAATTCAGCAAGTAAATTTCCACAGGGAAGGTCAGCTCCAGGAGAATCAGATATGGAAGAAGGGTCATCTGAGGAATATGACACTGAAGAGTCAGGATTAGAAGAGCTGGATGAAGAACAATTACATCAAAGTGAACATTCAGGAAAAAAGAATCCATGGCAAAATACTCACGGTTCAAATGAGCTAGAAAAAACAATTGAATGGGAAGAAGAATCAGGGTCTGCTGTCGTGATGGAATGATAATTTCTATTTTCTTAATGAGGGAACTAAATCATATTTCATACTAAAGATCAAGTCATATTGTAAAGGACCCTTTGTCAATATTTTCTTCTGTGGTATTAGTGCTGTACAAATCAGATGTATTCGTATGATTTATGTATCTAACAGTTATGGAGAACAAGTCATAAAGATCTCTTCAGAAACATTTCTGTTTATTTTATAACACTGTATTGTGTGTTTTAGTCGTCTTAATTGTTTAATGCTACGCAACTCCACACCCGAGGATGATATGCAGTATTTTATGGTACAAAGCAATTACAAGCGAAATGCTGAAAAATCTAGCACGTTATTCTAAAATTCTGCAGTAATGATGATTTCTTTTATTCATTCTTCTATATCATTTCTCATACTTAAATGTTTAAGCCTGAACTATGAATAGGGATGTAAATTGCTTGTCAAAATGAATTATTTTGCATGATTTTCCACCTGCAGTGTAACCTTCAAAGGCTTCTTGTCCTATTCTTATATGGCAATATAGTCTTATTAAAATGTCATTATATGAAAAATAGAGATCATATTTTTTCTGTGTTCCATATTTTCTTGCTTTATGGAAGTCATCATGGAAAGAATGTTGGGTAGAATTTATATTACCCTGACTACATATTCAAAGAAAAAGAAAACGTTAGATAAGCAGATAGATATCCAGTTGAGCAGGGTGAGGCTAAACAACATCTTTACGCACACAACCGGAATGTATGATCCCTGTCTACTGTTCCTATTTTTTCTGGTACTGCTATTGTTGCCCTCCTTTGGACCTTCTCTATGAGATTGTTTGTGCTTTAGGTGTGAAAACTAATATTGAGAATCATATTCTAATTTTGGCCTTATGTAGGATATGAATAGCTTGCTATTTGTTTCTCAGTCCATTAACTTTAAAGCTTTTGTGATATTTGTCAGCAGACAGTTTGTCTCCATGGCCATTCTCCTAGTATGGGACTCTGGCAACAGGTTGGGGATGATTTGTACTCCCAAGTCCTTCTCACACATAGAATCTTGAAGCTTACTTCCTACCAGGTAATAATCAAATTGAAGCTATCTTTCGCTTTGTCCCATTCGCATTACTTTGCTTTCGCTAGGGCTGAATTTCTTCAACCATGCTTCTGACCAACTTTGGAGTCTGTCTGGGTCTCCTTGTAAGTTGATGCAATCCTCTATGCCTTTAACTTCCCTCGTGACTTTTGCAACATCTGTAAACATATTCAGATGGGAGTCTATACTTTTAGACAAGCGATTTATGTAGATTAAGAAGAGTGATGGTCCTACAGCTAATCCCTGTGGCACTCTGCTCGTCACCTCAACCCATTTTGGAAAAGGCTCCTCTGACATGTGTTCTTTGTTTCCTTCCACTGAGATAATCTGTTCAACGAAGGAGTTTTCCTCCCTACTCCTACGTGGTTGTTCATCTTCATAATCAGCCTCTGTATGGTTTAGTGTCAAATGTCTTCGGGCTGTCCAGATATAGATAGTCCACCCAGCCTTTCCTATCGTCCAGGACTGATTTCACTCTATCGTAAAACTCTACGAGGTTAGTTACACATGATCTCCATTCCCTAAGAGTGTGCTGTCTCTCACTAAGGAAAATTCTCCACAGGAATTTATCCACTTGCTTTTTTCATAATTATTTCCAGAACTTTGCACACCACATTCGTTAGTGAGACCGATATGCAGTTCAACGCCTGGCGATTCAACACTATTCTTATCCATTTCCTGAATCACTGTATGTGATAATCTTAACACTGCTCCAGTCAATTTGATGACCAAAGTTTTGGTTGTGTACGAACATTGCATTAGATTCTTGACTAAACCTAACTGTTTTTATGTTGTTTAACCATGGTATTAAGAACTTTACCAGTTTAACCACTGTAAAACTGATCACACACTGTACAGGGGATAATATACACACAACCCTTCTGAAAAGCTACAGAATTTCTGATAAGACTTTGCCTAACCATATTATTATTGCTAAAGACTTTCCCTAACCTTATTGTTATTGCTAAAGACTAATGAACATTAAAAGCTTTTAACAAAACAGGAACATTAAGCAAGTTCTCACGATAGGGTAATACTAACAAGTTTTTGTTCACAAATCTTTCTTTAGGTTGAACATTGTGAAACGACATTCAAGCAAGAGTACAAGCTGAATCGAGGAAATGTTTGGGGTACTTAGTCTTAAGAATAAAGTCAGGAGTTGGTAAGAGGAAAAAAGCCAAGGAAGAAGTAGCATTACTCCTGAAGCAGGAATTGTGGGAATTTATGGAAGAGTGTAAGGAAATAGATTCTAGACTGGTGTGGGTAAAATTGTGAGTGGATGACGAGAGATGGGTGACTATTAGTGCTTATGCAACTGTCCATGAGAAGAAAGATCATGAGAGGGAAATGTTTTTGGTGCAGTTTTGCTGTAAAAGACTAGGTATTACTGATGAGTGATTTGAATATTAAGGTGAGTAATGTGACAGTTGAGGATATAACTGGGGTGCATGGAGAATAAAGTATTAAGATTGGACGTTGTGTACAGCTTGTTGGGTTGTGTGCTGAAAAAGTACTGGTGATTGGGAATATCTGGTTAAAAAAGGACATACGCAAATATATGTGAAGATATATAGTCAGCAGTCACTACTGGATTACATATTAATCGACAGGAGTGTAAAAGAGAGACTCTTGGATGTAAATGTGTTGAGAGGGGCAGTTGGTGGGATGTCTGATCACTATGTAGCAGAGGCTTGGGTGAAGATTTGTAGAGGATTTCGGTAAAGAGGAGATAATGTTGGTGAGAACAGAGTAAGAGAAGAAATTCCAAGAGAAAATGAATGTAGAATGGCAATAGGTGAGAATAAATGAAGCAAGGGGAGTGGATGAGGAACAGGAGGTTTTTTAGGGAGGAAGTGCTAGTATATGCAAGAAATGTAAGTGGCATGCGAAAGCTGGCAGGTGGGCAAATTAGAAAGGACAGTGAGTGGTGGGATGAAGAAGTAAAGTTGCTGGTGAAAGAGAAACGAAAAGCGTTTGGGTGGTATTTACAGGAAGGAGTGCAAATTATTGGGGTATGTATAGGAGAAAGCGGCAGGAGGTCAAGAGGTCGATGGAGAGATTGAAAAATAGGGCAATGAGAGTTGAGGTGAGCGAGTATCAGTAAACTTCAAGGGAAATAAGAGAATGTTATGGAAGGACGTTAATAATGGGCAAAAAAAAAAAAGACAGAGAGAACAAATGGGAACAATGGTGAAAGGGGCAAGAGGGAAGTGGTAATAGGTAGTAATAAAGTGAAGAGATGGACTGAGTATTTTGAAGCACTGTTGAATGTCATTGATGATACGGTGGCAGATGTAGAATCTTCGGGTCAGGGTGGTATGCGAAGTGAGAGTCATGGACAGTGGTTTGGTGAAGAGAGACGAGGTGATGAAAGCCTTATGTAAGACGAAATGTGGCAGGGCGGCTGAAGTGGATGGTACTGTAGTTGAATTTACTAGAAAAGGGAGTAACTGCGTTGTTGATTGACTGGTAAGAAATTTCAGTGCTTGTATGGATCACGTTAAGGTGCCTGAGGATTGGCAGAATGCATGTGTAGTGCCCGTGACAAAGGGTAAGGGGGAAAAGATGAATGTTCAATCTACTGAGGTATAAGTTTTCTGAGAATACATAGTAAGTTGTATGGGAGGCACGTACAAAATATTAGATTTGGGAGGTACAGTGTAGTTTCAGGAGTGGTAAAGGATGTGTGGATCAGGTGTTTACTTCAAAGAATGTTAGAGAGAAATACTTAGAGAAACAGATGGATTTGTATGTTGCATATATGGATCTGGAGATAGCATATGATCGGGCTGATGGAGATGCCTTGTAAAAGGTCTTAAGAATATACTGTGTGGGAGGAAAGCTGCTAGAAGCACTGAGAAGTTCTTATCAGTGGTATAAGGCATTTGTACGAGTACAAAGAGAGGAGAGTGAATGGTTCCAGGTGAAGGTTGGTCTTTGGCAGGGGTGATGAGGGAGGTAAATTAAAGAGTATGCAGTCAGGGGGATGAGAGGACCTAAGTGAGTCAGTTCCTCTCACACTAACCCCTTTATTTGTACCATCATACAATATCCTTTTAAACTCGCCACTTTGCAGTTTTTCCACATGTCCAAACCTTTAAAGTATTGCGTTTCACAAATCCTAACCCTCCACATTTATTCTCTTTGCATTTTCTGCCACACCAAATCTTTCACACACCCCCTAATTGATCTTTACAATATCTAGTCATGCCATATGATCCTCTGAAATAACTCATTTCCACAACCTGGATTCTTCTCTGACTCATACCATGTCCATATTTTGGCTGCATAGGTCAAGGTCAGGAGGACTATGCTATCCCTTACTCCCTTCTTCACTTCTTTATGTCTCTATCCTTCATTACTCTATTAGGGGATCCAATGGCTTTTCTACCCTGTTCTGCTTTCTTCCTTATTTCTTCTTCAAACTTACCCAAGACATCTTCCATATACTTAAATTCTGTTATCTCTTTCAGTCTCTCTCCCTCGTACCTCTAAAAAATTTTCTTCTCTCACTCAAAAGGACTTTGCAAAACCTATACCTTCACTCTGTTTCCTTTCAAACACCATTACTCTTACTTGCATTTACCTTCAACTGCCCTCGGTTACACACGTCATAAATCAAACAACCTTCTGTGCCTCCTCTTCACTCTCGGCAAACAACACAGTGTCATCAGCAAACAGGCTTCACACCCCTTTTCCCTAGTTTTGCTTTCATCTCTCTTACCACTCCATTCATACATATGTTAAAAAGCCGCGGTGACATCCCCCCTTCTTCACACCCACATGTATACAGAAACCCATTCAACTCTCCATCCACTCTTACGCATGCATTTGCTCTCCCAGAAGGCTTTCACGCCACCCAACAGTTGTCCACCTACCCAATATATATCCTCAACACATCCCATGAAGCATTCCACTTGACTACATCATATACTTTCCCCAGATCCATAAAAGCTGCTCACAGCTTTTATCTTTCAATGGATACTTTTCCTCAGTCATTCTAACCATAAAATCTGATCCACAAGTCCTATATACCTTTCCTAAGACCCTTAGTCTGCATTCACTCCTTTCCATCGCTTTATCAATCAACTCTTAATTTTTTTTTCTGTCTCCACAATAGTTTTTAGATATAATCATGATAGAGTCCAACAAATCTATTGCCCCTAGTCCCCAGCATCACGGGGTGCCAAGAATCTCCGGGTATCCTCCTGACTATACTGCTAGTGAGAGCAAGAGTTCAGACAGTATTAGTACCGGCCCTTCCCATGACCTTTCCCTCTTCTGCAGACCCTCCCCTTTCTCTAATCGCCATACCAACATTTATGATCACTCTAGTAACCTCTCTTCTGTTGAACGCCATCTGTCTAGCATCTCTGTACCTCTCCTAATATCTTGCTTATCTCTGAGACTCAATTGTCTAATGATGTCTTCACCATCTGTTTTCACTATCCCCTTTTTCATATCTAACTATAATCACTACTCACGATTCTGGTTCAGAGGTTGTGTCTTTGCTTACTCCAACATCAACACGTCTGTTGCATGCCTCGAGGACCTTGAGTCCCCAAACTTTGATGTTATGTGCCTCAAGGTCTGTCTCCCTACTACCACACTTTTCCTCTGCTACGCCTACTGCTCTCAATTCTGCAAATTTTATATCTTTCCTTGACTATCTAAACTGCCATGAGACTGGCAATTTTCACCTGCAAGCTGAGGCCTTCTACTTACGGATTTCAACATTCACTATAGGGAATGGTTGAATTCCTCCCATATGGATGGTGTAGGGATCGAAGTCTTCACGTTCTCCTTTCTCAATGATCTAAAGCAAATTATCTCCCACCCTACCCATACACCTGACCGATATGACCACTCTTATAATAGTCTGGATCTGTTTGTCACCTCTAATCCATCCAGCTGTAATTACACAATCTTGCACCCAATTGGTTCATCTGATCACAGTCAAAAAATGTATCTCTTGCAACGGCACCTCTTCTTTCAGCAGTTCCTTCTAACCGTATATATTGGCACCTCAACAAAGCTGACTGAAATAACCTTCAAAAATTCTTTTCTGACTTTCCTTGAGTAAATTACTGTCTCTTTTGTGGTGGTGCTTCTATCTCTGCCAATCACATTAGAGTGGAAGCATTTATTCCCTCTTCATCCAGTCCATGTTCAACCGTTCATGTTCTGAGACCATTTAGGAAAGGGATCAGGCTTATCGGCCTTGGAATAAATGACCTTCCTCCGAGTCCCATTTTGCATTTATCACTGCTGGTAATCAGTGCAAGCACGTTATCCGTGAGGCAAAGCATTCCTCCAAAGGAAGTACAATAACCTCTCCTCGCAATCCACTGATAGGTGTTTCTGGTCTTTTGCTAAGGGCATTACCATTAACTTCTGTCACTCTACATTTCCTTCATTTTCCCATTCTGAAAGTATTATAGCTGTCTCTCCCATAGACAAAGCAACCTTCTTTTGTTCCTGCTTCTCCTTTATCTCCATCTTGGATAACTTTAACATTCCTTCACCCCTTGATACTCCTCTTACTAATCCTATGCCTCTTCCCGTAATCTCTTTTTGGAATGTCCGAAAAGCGAACACAAACAACGCTTATGGTCATGATGGCATCCATCCTCGTGTACTGAAAAAGCGTGCCTCTGAATTTGCAACTGTGTTTGTTCGTCTGTTTCGCTTCTGTTTAAAAACCAGGGCTTTACCTTCTTCCTGGAAGCATGCACTGGTACATCCCATCCCTAAGAAGAGTGGCCGTTCTAATCCCTTTAACTATCATCTTGTTGCTTTGAAACCTATAATTTCCAAAGTCTTTGAATCCTTCCTCAAATCCCATACTCTTAGACATCTCGAATCTTGCAGTCTTCCCTCTGATCACCAGTATGGCTACCATAAAGGCGAGATCTACTGGTGATATTCTTTCCTACCTTCATAATGTCTGGTCATCATCCCTGAAAGATTTTGGAGAATCCTATTAGTTTCCCTTGACATTAAGCCAAAGCTTTTGACAGGGTGTGGATTGGAGTCTCATCTCTAAGCTCCACTACTGGCTTCTCGGCAAGCTGCTGCGTCATATGATTTTAGCGTAGACGTTGGCAACACAACGGTAGGCCGTTTTGATAACTATTTCATACCCTACACCTAAAAGCTTTGGAACTCTCTACCTTCTTATGTCTTTACCAGTAACTATTACCTGGCAAATTTTAAAAGACAAGCTTTTCACTTCCTCCAAAATTCGCGAATCTTTTCCCATGTCTTCTTTTTCTTGTTCGTAATCCTCTCTGCATTTCAATTAAGACCCGGCCTTGATGTGGACTTTTATCAGTGACTGGAGCCTCCAACGTAATAAAAAGATTGAAAGAAAGCGAAGCTAGGGGAGTGGGAGGTATTTAGAAAAAGTATTGTGTGATGGGATGACGAAGTAAAGTTGCTAGTGAAAGAAAAAAGGGAGGTATATGGACGATTCTTACAGGGGAGGAGTGTAAATGATTGGGACATGTATTAGAGGAAGCAGCAGGAGGTAATAAGGAATGTTCATGGCTTAAACAAAAGGGGAAATGAGAGTTGGGGTGAGCAAGTATCAGTAAACTCCAGGAAAAATAAGATGTTTTGGAAGGAATTTCATAGTGTGTGAAAAACAAGAGAACCAGTGGGGACATTGGTGAAGAGGGCAAATAAGGAAGTGGTAATATGTAATGACGAAGTGAGGAGAAGGAGTCAGTGTTTTTGAAAGACTGTTGAACGTGTTTGATGATAGGATCGCAGATGGAGAGTGTTTAAGTTGGGGTGGTGTGCGAAGTGAGAGTGGTTTGGTGAAGAGAGAAAATGTGGTGAAAGCCTTAGGTAAAATGAAATGTGGCAAGGTGGCTAGAGTGGTTGGTACTCCAGTTGAATTTCTTAAGAAAGGGGTAACTGTTTTATTGAATGGTTAGGATTTTCAGAGTATGTATGGATTAAGGTGAGGTGCCTGAGAATTGGCGGTATGCCATGTATAGTTATACCGTATAAAGGGAAGGGGGATTAAGGTGAGTGTTCAAACTACAGAGCGACAAGTTTGCTGTGTGTACCTGGTAAGTTGTATGGGAAAGTAGTAACTGAAAGGGTGGAGGCATATACGGATCATCAGATTGGGGAGGAAGAATATGGTTTCAGAAGCGGTAGATGATGTAAGGATAAGGTGTTAGCTTTCAAGAATGTATGAAAGAAATACTCACAGATACAGAAGGATCTGTATATGGCACTGATCTGGAGAAATGTGTATGATAGGGGTGATAGAGATGCCTTGTGGAAGGATGTAAGAATATATGGTGTGATAGGAAAGCTGTCAGAAGCAGTGAGAGGTTTTTATCAAGTGTGTAAGTCGTTTTACGAAGAGTAAGACAGGAGAGTGAATGTTTCGAAGTGAAGGTTGGTTTGCGGCAGGGGTGTGTGAGGTCATTTATTTGAATCAAAGGAGAAAGTGAAGCATAAGCACGATGTTAGAGTTTCGGTGAATGGAGGACGGTATCTATGACGCTAGAGAGAGAGGAGATGGGAGAGTGTAACCACGATATTAAATCCAGTGAGGTAATCTTTTGTACAGGATATGAGAGTAAAAGGGAGAAAGGTGTTGGTCAGAATGTTAAGGTCACTGCAAGGGAAGGGATGTCCATGAAAATTGCAGACGGAAAGGAGTTTACAAGATGCTAGAGTCAAGGGAGGAGGGTTTCAGTGGCCCCGATTTTTAGGACCGCAGGATGAAGAGGTGAGCAGGATGTTAGAAGTTAGGGAGAAGGATGGGCGTGGCACAAACCATGTCCAACTGCTCTGTAACGTCCTTCTTCGGTTATAGTTCCATATGTACCTAATAATGAGTGACAATTTAGGTCTCTCCTCTTCGCATTAAGCATATCTAGTTAATTCAAAGCGACATCGTAACATTATATATTGATGACGAGTGCAGGTGGTCTTCGGGATGGCGTCTTCCCATCACAAATCCAAATAACTTTTCCTTACTCATGTCAGAGCTTCGTGTTTGGTCTTGTGTCCAGTTCTTGTACTTCTATCGTTCCGGTGGCGTGACCAGCTTCAGGGTTGAAACCTCATGTCTGATATCATTGTTTAATATTCGTGTGAAACCCGGTATCGGGTGGTTTTGTCTCGTAATAGAATCCGATTCCCGCGTCCAGTCCCTGAGTCCGGCCCTCGTGTCTGGCTTTATGTCCGGTTATCGCATCCGACCTGAGGCCACTGAATTATTCATGTGGGGAAGAGAGGAAGAGATACAGTCCCTGACGGTGGACCAGCGGCCCTCGACCACCCATGGCAGTTGTGCTGGCTTAAGGGCTCGCCCTGCCTCCCTCTGATGGCCTTCCACATATCCTCCCCGTCCAAACTTCAAACTTCTCTACAGAAACTGCTACTTGCCACTTGTCTCTTGGTGCAGTCGCATATCTCCATGTGATTATCTATTCAGACCTCATTATTTCTGCATTCCACCTTTGTTTACTCTTGCCAAACGAAACATACTTTTTACATATCCCGTTTTCTTCGTGAAGACAAACAGTCCGTTTCATCATGTAATAGTCAAATCACTCACGTATTATTCAAGCCACACACTGACGTGATAGCCAAACTACTCTTTTGAGAGCCAAACATTTCGTATGATACCCAAGCCACATATGTGATAGCCAAAGCATGCATGTGATAACCAAAGCATTCATGTGATAGCTAAAGCATTCATGTGAAAGCCAAATTATTGCCATGATAGTCAAACTACTCACGTGACCAGACAAATCAGAATGCAGAACTCTTCAGCAGAGTTTGAATCAAACATTGAGATTTTGGGTCTTCAGCTGTAGCGAGTGTAACGGTGGCCGGCAACTCGCGCGTCCCGAGAAGTGGGTGTATGTATCACTCCGTTGTGGCTGCGGGGAACGGCGGGCGCACTGGAGAAATACAGTTGCAAGACAACTTTGGTAACGTGGCAAGACGTGGTGGGGAAGGGGAGGTGGAGGAGGATCCCCGCAGGGAGCAGGAAGAGGAAGGTGGGTTTGGCATAGGTGGGGAGGAGACAGTGAAAGGAGAAGAGAGAAGAGGAAGCGAGATAGGGGAGGACGGTGTGAAAGCTTAAGAGATAGGCAAAGTGAGAGGGAAGGAAGGAAAGGAAAAGAAAACCGACTATGTTCAAGACGAGATAACTAAAAAACGTGGATTGAAAACCGTAGAACCGAGTCCAGGTGAGGAGAAGAGATTTATAAAATCGTAAGAGAGAAAAGTAAGTGAAGAGGTAGAGTGTAAGAATAAAATTCCTGAACAAACTTCACCTATAAATCTCATTATAATCTGTGCAACAGAGAAAAGAAACGAACGTATACCTACCTGCCACGTTCCTCCACTCTACAACGTAAAGAGTGCGCCTCACTCTCTTTACCCCGAAAAAATCTGGAATCCTGAAATACCTATTTTAGAGCGTTCAGCTTTTTGTATTACCGTAACGACTTATGGCAACATCACTCTCACACAAGCTGGGCATAAACAATTAATTTGGCGCAGCTTAAGCCGAGCGCTGGCTGGCTGCAGGGAAGGACCGCCTACAATGGCGGGTCGGCTTAGCCTGGGCCTGGGCTAAATGGGACGTATTCTGGGGTTATAGGCAGGAGAAGTAGGATAGGGTTGGTCAGGCTGCTGGAATGAGGGGAGACTTGGGGGGGGGGCAGGATGTTAGTCAGGGGAGAAGAGGGGGGCCGTATGGCCGGGACGGGAGGGTTGAGAGTGAGGGAGATCGTAGTGATAGGCCCAGAGAGGAGGATATAGATGGCCAGGATTTTAGAGACAAAGGGGGCGGGGGGAAGGTAATAGCCAAGATGTTAAAGTGAGGCACGACGAAAGAGATAGCCAGAATTTTGAAAGGGACTAGATAGCCAGGATGTTGAATCAGAAGAGTGGGGATAGCCAGGATGCTTGATTAGCTTGGTGGGGACTATTTACCAGGGTATAGGGTCAGGAGAGTGGGAAGTGATTGCCAGGATGTAGACAAGGAGAGTAGAGAGTAACAGCCAAGATTTAAAGTCAAGAGACTAGAGACTGATTGCCAGGAAATTGGTCAGTAAGTTGGAGATTAATTGCCAGGATACAGGATCAGGAGAGTTGGAATTGATTGCCAGGATGTCTGGTCAGGAGAGTGGGAATGGCCAGGATGCTGGGTCAGGAGTGTGGGAATGAGTCCCAGGATGCTGGGTCAGAAGAGTGGGAATGGCTAGAATGTTGGATCAGGGGAGAAGGGCTGACCAGGACGCTAAGTCAAGTGTGAGGTGTGACCAGAATCATCCCCTGCTAAAATTTTCTGTCATCCAAAAATATTTCTTCTCTCGTATCACTGAATACGAAGTTCCACGATAAGACACATGGCGTAGGCTCCTGATCACGTTTCAGATAGCATTACATTCTGTTTCCCGTCTAGGCTGGGACACCAGAGACTCGCTCGTTCATTCACTGGAGCTGTGACGTCCAGACGGTCCATTGGAACACCCTTTCTGTATTGACAAGGTCTGCAGAGCTCGCCTTTCTGTCCTCACACCTCGATCTGGCCTCCGGTCCACGTTTAGCCTCCATGACCAATGCCCATGTTCAGCCTCGGGACTCGATTCTCATATCGGTATTAGATCACAGCGTAGAGTCTTCATGCTCCATGCTCATGTTTGGTCTCTGTTTCCCGGTGCTTGTGTCCTGCATTCGTGCCCCGGTTATTGGGTTCGGTTCCCGTACCTGGTCCGATGCCTCTGAATTATTCAGCGGAGGAGAGATACATCTCCGGAATAACTTTGGTAACTTGATGAGAAGTGAGGAAAGTCTGGCGTAGCGGCAGGTAAATTTGTCTCTTGTCGGTGGATCCCCGCCGGGAAGGGTGAGGAGGTGAGAGAAGGGGAGGGAAGGAGTGAAGGTAAGGTGAGGGGAAGGAACGACGGGAGAAAGAGATATCACTGGATCATAGAAAAAGGGAAGAAAAGAAGAGAGAAAGTTAAAAGAGAGAGAGAAGACAAGGCAAGAGAGAGGGAAAGAGGAAATATCAAAAGACGGAAGGGAAAGGAAACAACAAACAAGAACTAGGACACAAAAGATAGGTGAAGGAAAGGTACTAAAGTGGAGACGAGGGAGATATGAAGCAGTCTGGGAAAGGTTCACTCGAGAAGACTTCAAATTATGCGGATCCTGTACAAGGCTGTATCGAAATAAAAGTCTCTCATCTCGCCAGACAAAATTCAAATCCTAAAACTATACCAATTCTACGACGCTCAACTTTTTGTGTTAGCACAGCAGCTTGTGGCAACATTAGTCTCGTACGAATTGGACAGGAAAAATGGCTTTGGAGCTTAAGCCCGTCTCTGGCTGGCAGCAGAGGAGGGCTGAGCATAAGGGTTTAGTCAGAACATTAACTAAATTGGAAATAATCTGACGTTATAACAATAGCAACAATCATGATTACTTAATTTCAGAATTCCAACCGTTCCTTATATAAAAGGAGTACAATGATATATATATATATATATATATATATATATATATATATATATATATATATATATATATAGAGAGAGAGAGAGAGAG
>JAYMFT010355665.1:0-22890 GCA_038088735.1 Panulirus argus
TCTAAAACCGCACGGGTTCGAACCCTGCACCATTTCCATGATTGCTGGGATCGCTAACCACTTGGCTATGCTCACCCCTCATGAGGAAATGACTTTTCGATTACTAGTAATCGAAATATCATTCCTCTTACTTCCATGAGTAACGGGGGTCAAGACCGGTCAGATCCCATTAGGCTAACATTACCAGTAGTCATCATTCCTACAAATTATTGCTTTTACACGTGGAGGTATATGAACAGAAATATAGTGCATATGAACGCGCACTTTACATGGAACTCATAATGCCCTCCAACAGCAAGGATTCGAATCCCATACCATTTGTGTGATTGCTGGGAACGCTAACCACTCGGCTGTTCTCACCCATAATGGGGAAATGACTATTTGATTACTAGTAATTGAATACCCATCGTCTCACATCCATGAGCAACGTGGTCCAAACTGGTCAAATCCCATTACGCTCACATTATCAGTAGTCAGCAATTTTACAGAACTTATTGTCACACGTGGAGGTATATGAACACAATATAGTGCATGTATAAAACCACAGGAAATTGAAGCACGAATAAATTCCTAAGTGCACATTCGTGTAATGATCACATCGTCAGGGGAGAGACAAGAATGAGATAGAAGTAGAACAGTCGTTGATATACAGGGAAGAGCCAAACATTCCAGCAAGACCCGCAGTGAGTTCACTGGGCTCCAACACTGGTAAATTACCAAAATGGGTAGTTTTTTATCAAGCTCACTGGTGGGTAAGATATCAAATTCTAAGTTTTGATGTTTCATCCTTGTTCACAAAAGTTCCAGTTGGTGACCTCTTAGAATATTTGGTTGGTGTCTTGGATCATATTGATTTAATTGTTTCGAATTCTGTGTTTATTGCATTAATAAAATTGCGTGTAAGAGACCGTGTATTTCAGAATAATGGAGAATATTATGCTCAGAAATTTGGTATGGCGATGGGTAACCGTCTTTCACCAGTATTAAGTAATCTTTACATTGAATTCTTTGAAACAAAATTACTAAGGGATATCTTACCTCTAAGGCAATTTAGTTTAGGTATGTAGATTATGTTCTTTGTCTTTAGCCAACAAACGAAAATTTACAAACATTTCGCCCTTTACTTAACAATTTAGTACCTTCCATCAACTTTATTGTTGAAGTGGAAAATAACTATATCTTAGATTGCATGATCCATAGGGATAGAAACAATGTTAAGTTAAGCATATACAGAAACCCACCAATGTTTGTTCATATATTTATTACAACTCAGCTCAACATGGCAGAGTTAAATCATCATCCCAGTCAATGCTCCTTAGGGCATTAAGTACATGCTGTCCGGAATTTATTGATGATGAGTTTGAGAAGATATGTTCTACTGGATCCAAGATAACGTATCCTCGATCTTTCATTCATATTTCCCTTATGTTGGCAGAGAAATCATTTTGAAGGGTTAAACCCAAACCTCCCCTTGATGCCAAGAACCTTTTATTTCTCCCTTTTAAAGATAATTTCACATTACTTCCCAGGTTTCTTAATTTCTTTAATGCAAATGTAGCCTTGAACAATAACAATACTCTAAAGAACATCTTGATAAAGATACTCATCAGAAAATTCTACGGGCTCTGTTTACAGAGTCCCCTGTAAAAACTGTAATATGTTTTATGTTGGGCAGACAGGTAAGGATCTTTCTGTTAGACTTAAGCAACATAAATATAGTATATGAACAGGATAAGATTCAAATGCTTTGTTTAATCATGTTAAGAATTATGACCATTGTATTGACTAGCGTAACGCTAATTCAATTATTAACTGTAACTCCTTCAACATGAGAAATATTGATGAATCTTCTATTATCACATACATAAAGAATTGTAAGATTAATATTAGCGAAGGTCTATACAAACTTGATAGTTTTGTTGTAGGCAAACTTTGTATAAAGTTCCCTTTCCTGTCCACATAATAAGAATTTAATGATAGGCATGTTGCCAGATTCGAACACCAACAACCCGAACACCACCATCCGGTAACGCTTGTTTACTAAAGGCGTCTTTGCTGCGTCTATTCCTTTTAAATCAACTAACTGTTCTACGTCTTTTGTCTCATTCTTCTATCTCCTCTGACTATGTCATAATTGCACGAAAGTGCACTTGGGAACTTTTTCATTTTTCTTGCGTTTTTGCATATTCTACGTAGATCACGCGCGCCACTGTGACCTCTTGCAGCAATATAGTGTACGTGATAAAACCACCAAGCCATGTGATGTGTTATATCATTATGATGATAACGTAGTGAGAAGATAACCTATGAACAATAGATAGAATTATTTACTCTTGAAAAACACCTTAAAGCACACCAAACACACTTTAAAGCACACCGAAAACACCTTAGACTGCACCAAAAACAACTTAACCCTAACCATAAACACCTTAAACAAACCAAAAACTCTTTACCCAAGAAAAATTAAACCAAACCAGTAATACGTTAGACTATAACAGAAACACCTTAATCCATACCAAAAACACCTTAATCCATACCAAAAACACCTTAATCCATACCAAAAACACCTTAATCCCTACCAAGAATACCTTAACCCATACCAAAAGAACACCTTACACCAAGCCAAATTTACCTTGAGTCAAATCAAAAACATCTTAAGCGTTACCAAAAACGCATACCGAAAACAACTTAAACCATACCTAAAATACCTTGACTCACACTAAAACACCTTAAACTAAACAAAAAAAAAATTTAACCATACCTAAAACATCTTAAACCAAACCAAAACACCTTAATTCACACCAAAAACATCTTAACCCTTGAAAAAAATTAAGCTAAGCCCAAAATACCTTAAACTAGATAAAAAAAAAAGAAAACTTAAACAATGCCAAAAACACATTAGACCAAGTCAAATATACATCATCCCGTACTAACAACAACTTAAACCAAACCAAAAACACCTTAACCCATACCAAAAACATCTGAAACTAAACCAAAAACATCTAAAACCACACTAAAGCACCTTAAATCAAACCAAGAAACTTTAGACCATACCAAAAACATCTTAAATCATATCAAAGCACCTAAAAGCAAACCAGAAACTCATTAACCCTCACCAAAAACACCTCAAACTAAAAACACTGAAGTGACCCAAATACACCTTATTGCAAACCAGAAATACGTTCAGCCAGAGCAAAAACTACGCAAATCATATTAAGAGCACATTACCGTACCAAAGACTCCTTGAAAAAAATTAAAACCAATCCGGAAACACCTTAAACCAAACCAAAATCTCCTAACTCATACAAAAAACACCTTAAACCAAACCAGAAGCACCTTATCCCATACCAACAATACCTTAAACCCAACCAAAAAATCTTAAACCCCTCAAAAATATCTTCAACCATACCAAAAACTCCTTAACCCATGCCAAAAAATAAATCATACCAAAAACGCATTAAACCATACAAAAACAGCAGCTAAACTAAAAGCACCTTGAACCGTGCCAAAAATGCCTTAAACCAAACCATAAACACTTAAACCCATAACCCATAACAAAAGTATCTTAAACAAATATAATAAACCAAACTAAAAACACCTAAACCATACAAAAAGGATTAACCTTTAACAAAGATATCTTAAGCAAATATAATAAACTAAACTAAAAACACCCTAAACCAAAGGAAGAACACCTTATACCAAGTAAGAAACACATTAACCAAAGCCTAAATCGCCCTAAACCTAACCAGTAACACCCTAACCTTACCAAAAACACCCCAAACTTTACCAAGAACACATTCCAAAAGCACCTTAAACTACACCAAAAACATTTTAACCCAGACTAAAAACACCTTCACCTACACCAAAAGAACAATAAACCAAAACCAAAACATCATTTACCAAACCAAAAAAAATCTAAAATCAAACTAAAACAATATGAAACACCAAAAATATTTTAAATCAAATAAAAAACGCCGTAGCCCACACCAAAAACACCTTTACTTATACCAAAAATACCTTAAACCAAATCAAAAACACCTTAACCCATACCAAAAACATTAATAAAAAACCACAGCTCAACCCATACGAAAAGCACATTAAAGCAAACAAAAATTGAATGAAACCTAACCTGGCCCGGCCTGGGATGCACGTGATGCTGGTTCATTGCCTGTCCTAGCCTGGCTCCTGTGGTGGCAGGTGATACTGGCTCCTGGCCTAGCCTGGCATGACCTGGGGTGGCGGATGATGCTGGCTCCTGGCTTGGCCTAGCTTGGCCTGGCCTGGGGTGGCATGTCATGCTGGCTCCTGGCCTAGGGTGGCAGGTGATGGTGGCTCCTGGCCTGGGGTGGCCTAGCCTGGCCTAGGGCGGCAGGTGATGCTAGCTTCTGGCCTAGCCTGGCCTGGGGTGGTAGGTGATGCTTGCTCCTCCCCTGGCCTGACCTGGCTTGGCCTGGCCTGGGGTGGTAGGTGATGCTGGCTCCTCCCTTGGCCTGGCCTGGCCTGGGGTGGCAGATGAGGCTGGCTCCTGGCCTGGCCTTGCCTGGTCTGGCCTAAAGTGGCAGGTCATGATGGCTCCTGGCATGGGGTGGCAGGTGATGCTGTCTCCTGGCCTGGCCTGGCCTGGGATGGTAGGTGATGCTGGCTCCTAGCCTGGCCTGGGATGGCAGGTGAAGGTGGCCATCTGGCCTGGCCTTGTCTGGCCTTGCCTGGCTTAGGGTGGCAAGTGATGCTGGCTCCTGGCCTGGCCGGGTATCACCTGGTCTGGGGTAGCAGGTGATGCAGGCTCCTGGCCTGGCCTGACCTGAGGTGGCAGGGCATGCTGGCTCCCGGCCTGGGGTGGCAGGTGATGCTGGATCCTGAACTGGCCTGACCAAGTCAAGGTTGGTAGGAGATGCTGGCTCCTGGCCTGGCCTGGTCATGCCTGGCCTGGGGTGGCAGGTGATGCTGATTCCAGGCCTTGGCAGGCCTGTCCTTGCCTGTGGTGGCAGGTAATGCTGCTTCCTGGCCTGGCCTGGCCTGGCCTGGAGTGGCAGGTGACGCCAGCTCCTGGCCTGGCCTGGCCTGGCCTGGCCTGGCCTTACCTGGCCTGGGGAGGCAGGAGATGTAGGGTTCTGGCCTGGCCTGGGGTGGCAGGTGATGTTGGCTCCTGGCCTGACCTGACATGGATTGGCCTGGCCTGGCCTAGAATGGCCTGGTCTGGATTGGGTTGGCAGGTGATGCCCTCTCCTGGCCTGGCATGGCCTGGCCTTGGGTGGAAGGTAATATTGGTTCGTGGCCTGGTGTGGCAGGTCATCCTAGCTCCTGGCCTGGCCTGGGGTGGCAGGTGATGCTAGGTCCTAGCCTGGCCTGGCCTGGCCTTGCCTGGGGTGGTCTACGGTGGCAGGTAATGCTGGCTCCTGGCCTGGCTTTGCCTTGCCTTGACTCGCCTGGTGTGGCAGGTGATGCTGGCTCCTTGCCTGTCCTGGCCTGGCCTGGGGTGACAGGTGATTCTGGCTCTTGGCCTGGCCTGGCCTTGCCTGGCCTGAGGTGGCAGGTGGTGCTGGCTCTTAGCCTGGCCTCACGTGGCCTGGGGTGGCAGGTTATACTGGCTCCTGGCCTTGCCTGGCCTGAGTTGGCAGATCCTTTTGGCTCCTGGCCACCTCAGCTACCACCAGAGCTTTGTTTGTGTGTTTCAGCTATGTACGCAGGGACCCTGACGGCCTACATGACCAGACCAACTTTTGAGAGGCCCATCGACTCCCTGCAGGATCTGCTGGAGGCTACTGCCGAGGGCTTTGTTCCCGCCGTACAGGTCGGCACCAGCAACGAGGCCCTTCTCAAGGTAGGTACATGGTGGTGGTGATAGTGGCGGTGGTAGTGAAGGTGGTTGTGTTGATTATTGGGGTAGTGATTGTGGTGGTGGTGCTGATGGTGGTAGTGATAGTGATGGTGGCATGGTGGTAGTTATGGGGGTAATTGTGGTAATGGTGGTAGTTATAATGGTGGTGATGGTGATGGTGGCTGTTTTGTTGAGTGTGGTGGTGGTAGTGAGAGTGGTGGTGGTAGTATTAGTAGTGGTGGTGGGGATAGTAGTAGTTGTTGTGCTAGTGGTGATAATGGTGATGTTGGTGATGGTGGAAGTGACAATGGTGGTGTTGGTGATGATGGTGATGATAGTGGTTGTGGTAGCGATAGTAGCAATGTTGGTGAAGATGGTAGTGATAGTGGTGGTTGTGGTAATGGTGGTGATGTGATGATTGTGGTGATGTTTGCGACGGTGGTAATGATAGTGGTGGTGGTAGAGATGGTGAGAGTGATAGTGGTGGTGGTGGTGGTGATAGTGGTGATAGTGGTGACAGTGGTAGTGATAGTGATAGTGGTGATGGTGGTAGTGATAGTTCTGGTGGTGGTGAGGTTGGTAGATATAATGGTGGTGATGGTAATAGTGGTGGTGTTGGTGATTGTGGTGGTGTTGGTGATGGTGGTAATTATACTGGTGATAGTGATTGCTATAGTTGTTATGATAGCAATGGTGTGATTGTGGTGATGATAGTGATGGTAGAGTTAGTGATGTTGGTAGTGATAGTGTTGGTAGTGTTGGTGATGGTTGTAGTAGAAATAATGGCGTTTGTGATATTGGTGCTGTTAGTGATGGCGGTACTGATAGTGGTGGTGGTGGAGTGATGGTGGTAGAGATAATGTTGGTGATATTGATGGCAATGATAGTGGTGGTGATATTGGTGGTAGTGAGAGCTGTGGTGATGATGATGGTGATAGTGTTGTTGTTGGTGGTGGTATTAGTGGTTGTGTTGGAGATAGTACTAGTGATAATGGCTGTAGTGATAGTGATGAGTGTAATGATAGTAGTGGTGTTGGTGATGGTGGTGATAATCATGATGCTAGTATTAGCAATGATAGAAGTGATAGTGCTGGTGATATTGGTAATGGTGGTAATGTTGGAGTTCGTGTTGGTGGTAGTAATAGTGTTGGTGGTAGTGATAATGTTGGTGTTGGTGATGGTGGTAATGATAATGACAGTTGTGATGGAGACGGTTGTAGTGATAATGTTGGTGCTGGTGATTGTGGTTATGACAGTGGTGCTAGAGTTAGTAATGGTAGCAGTGGTAGTGCAAGTATTGTTGCTAATGGTGGTAGTGGTAGTGTTGGTGGTGATGGTGATGGTATTAGTGATGGTGGTACTGATGTTAGTGGTGGTGGTGATGATGGTGATAGTGACAGTGGTGGTAATACTGATGGTGTTGATGATAGAGGTAGTGATAATGGTAATGGTGTTTGTGATGTTTATATTGATAGTAGTGGTGCTGGTGATGGTGTTAATGACGGTAATACTGATAGTGGTGGTGTTGGTGATATGATGGTAGTGATAGTGGTGGTAATGTTAGCGATAGTGGCAGTGATGGTGGTGGTTTTGGTCATGGCGGTGATAATAATGGTGTTGGTAATGGTGTTATTGATATCTATGGCGTTGGTGGTGGAGGTGATGACAGTGGTGGTAGTACTGGTGATAATGGCAGTGATAGTGGCGATGGTGGTGATATTGGTGGTTTTGGTGACGGTTGACATGATAGCGGTGATAGTGTTGTTGATGGTGGCAGTGATAGTGTCGGTTGCGGTGATAGTGGTGGTGTTGGTGTTGGTGATGACAATGTTGGTGGTGTTGGTGTTGGTGATGACAACGGTGGTAGTGTTGGTGATAATAGTTGTGATAGTGACGGTGTTGGTGACAGTGGTACTGATGGTGTTGTTGTTGGTGAGGTTGGTAGTGATTGCGGTTGTGATGGTGATGTGGTGGTAATGTTGGTGATGGTGATAATAATAATGGTGGTCGTGGTGGTGCTAATGATGGGGGTGGTTGTGTTGATGATAGTGATAGTCGAAGTGGTGATGATGGTGGTAGTGACAGCGGTGGTGTTTGTGATGGTGGTATAGTGATGGTGGTGATGATAGTGGTGGAAGTAGTGATGGTGGTAATAGTGGTGGTGTCGATGATAGTGGTAGTGATGGTCACGGTAATGATAGTGTTGTTGATGGTGGTCGTTATAGCGGTGGTGATAGTTTTGGTGGTGGAAGTAGTGATGGTGACGTGGTAATGATAATGGTGGTAGTATTGGTGATGGTGATGTTGATTGTGGTGGTGGTGGTGGTGATAGTGGTGTTGGTAGTGGTGGTGGTGATGACGGTGTTAGTGATGTGTTCGTGGTAGTGATATTGGTTATGTTAGTGATAGTATTAGTGATGATGGCTGTTGTGTGGTGGTGGTGTTGTTGATAGTTGTGGTAGTTTCAGTAATGCTGATAGTAATAGAGGTGGTGATGGTATTGATGATTGTGATGGTGCTGGTGCTGGTGCTGGTGGTGATGACGGTTGTGGCAGTGATGGTAGTAGTGGTGATACTGGTTGTGGTAGTGATGGTGTTGGTGATAGTGACAATAGTGTTGGTGGCGGTGATTGTGGTTGCGGTAGTGTTAGTGGTTGTGGTATTGATAGTGTTGGTGGTGCTGGTGGTTGTGGTGGTGGTGGCTTTTGTCGTGCTAGTGGTTGTAGTGATGGTGGTTTTTGTAGTGATGGTGGTGGTGTTGGTAATGGTTATGGTAGTGATGGTGATTATGGTAGAGATGGTTATGTTAAGGTGTTGGTGATAGTGACAATGGAGGTGATGCCGGTGATGCTAACTGTGATAGTGATAGTGGTGGTGATGATGGTGGTTGTGGTAGTGATAATGGAGGAGACTGTGGTTAAAGTTGTGATGGTGGTGGTTATAGTGATGGTCGTGGTGCTGATGGTTGTGGCAGCGATATTGGTGGTGCTGCTGGTTATGGTAGTGATGGCGGTGGTGTTGGTGATGGTGGTTGTGGTAGAGATGGTGATGGTGATGGTGGTTGAGGTAGTGATGTGGTGGTAATGGTTGTTGCGGTAATAATGGATGTGGTTGTGCTAGTGATGGCGGTGGTGATAGAGGTGATGGTTCTGTTAATGGTGGTGGTGATGGTGATGGTGGTTATGACAGTGATGGTGGTTGTGATAGTAATGGTGGTGGTAATGGTTTTGATGGTAGTTGTGGTAGTAATGGTGTTGGCGGTTGTGGTGGTGATAGTTGTAGTGACAGTGGTGGTGATGGTGGTGATTGTGATGATGGTGGTAGTGGTACTGATGATGGTGGTGCTGGTGGTGTAGGTTGTTATGGTGGTGATGGTGGTGGTGGTGATTGTGCTAGCGATGGAGGTAGGGGTGGTGGTGATGGTTGTGGTAGCGATGTTGGTGGTGGTGATGGTAATGTTGGTTGCCTTAGTGTTGGTGGTGATGATGGCGATGATAGTTGTGGTAGTGATGGTGATGGGGATGGTGATGTTGATTGTGATAGTGTTGGTAGTGATGTGGTGATGATAGTTGTGGTAATGATGGTGGTGGTGGTGGTGATGGTGGTAGTAGTAGTGATGGTGGAGGTGATGGCGATGATGGTTGTGGTAGAGATGGTGGTGTTGGTAGTAGTGATGTTGGTTGTGGTAGTGATTGTGGTGGTGTTGGTAGTTGTGGTAGTGATGGTGGTGGTGATGGTGGTTGTGGTAGTGATGGTGGCGGTGGTGTGGTTGTGTTAGTGATGGTGGTGATGATAGTTGTGTTAGTGATGGTGGTGGTGCTGGCGGCTGTGAGAGTGATGGTGCTTGTGTTAGTGATGGTGGTGGTGATAGTGGTTGTGACAGTGATTGTGGTGGTTGTGTGAGAGATGGTGGTGGTGTTGGTGATTGTGACAGTGACGGTGGTGATGGTGGTTGTGTTAGTGATGATGGTGGTGATGGTGGTTGTGGCAGTGATGGTTGTGGTTGTGTTAGTAATGGTGGTTGTGATGGTAGATAAATAGATCAATATATGATGAAGGGTTCATTAAATTTAGGCTGCCTTTTGTCTCAAACTGCCCAGTTGAGGTGTAGGAGAGGTGTGTGTGTGTGTGTGTGTGTGTGTGTGCCTTTGGGGTTGCATGATAATAATTGGTTCATTTATGACGACAGGTCGGGTTGGAGACTTGTACACTTTGGATAAGGACATGAGGGATTCATAACTACATAGTAGAGCTAGTTCTGCAGAACAGTGTCTTCTGTTTATACATCTTACATTTAGTGATGATTAATTGAAGATTAAGTGATGTAAATTTGCATATTGGTTGAACTGCAGCAATGTTATGTTGTATTTAATGGTGAACATTTAGTGATTAAATATTTTCACGTTTGTTGTATTATAGTAGTTGACGTACACAAAACTATGGGAACACTTAAGCTATTTGCTTGTTTAGCTTTGCACTTGTTCATGATTGTTCATGACATACACAGCCACAGGTATTGGACTCTTCTTGTATCTGACCAGTAATGGTTGGTATTGGGAGATTGAAATGGGGGTCAGCTATGTGGGTCACAACTCCTGTAGTGAGCTGGGTGGGTCACAACTCCTGTGGTGAGCTGGGTGGGTCACAACTCCTGTGTTCAGCTGGGTGGGTTACAACTCCTGTGGTCAGCTGGGTGGGTCGCAACTCCTGTGTTCATCTGAGTGGGTTACAACTCCTGTGTTCATCTGGGTGGGTTACAACTCCTTTGGTCAGCTGGGTGGGTCGCAACTCCTGTGTTCATCTGGGTGGGTCACAGCTCCTGTGTTCAGCTGGGTGGGTTACAACTCCTGTGGTCAGCTGGGTGGGTCACAGCTCCTGTGGTCAGCTGGGTGGGTCGCAACTCCTGTGTTCAGCTGGGTGGGTCACAGCCCCTTTGGTCAGCTGGGTGGGTCACAACTCCAGGGGTCAGGGGTCAACGTGGCCTCACAAGTTCGCTGGTAAAGGTTTCTAGTTTGTATATCTTCACAATCAACGTTGCTGAAGGTAGACAGTCCTGTGTGAAGATGATGGGTCCTGTCAGGCGTGAAGCCAGTATCAATCTGGGAGAGAGAGAGAGAGAGAGAGAGGGAGAGAGAGAGAGAGACAGACAGACAGACAGACAGACAGAGATAGAGACAGAGACAGAGAGGTCGGGTCTGCATGTTGACCTGAAGGTGGACCAGTGACACACGTCCTATGCCCCATCCAGGGTTGGACGAGTAGTCATTGAATGTAGAGGTGATTGGTGCTTATGGTGATACTGGTGGTGGTGATAGTCGTGGTGCCAAGCCTCATTAGCGGGAGTTGAAGACTAACTGGTGCCAAGCTTTGCCAACAGAATGGTAAGACTGGATGGGGCCAAGCCCACCAGCAGCGTAAGAAAGTTGGCTGGTGCCAAGTCTCATTAACAAGATGTGAAGGTTGGCTGATGCCAAGCCTCGGCAGCAAAAGGGGAGGTTGACTGGTGACAAGCCTAACCACAGAAGGGAATGGTTGCTGGTGCCAACCTTCACCAGCAAAAGGGAAAGGGTGGCTGAAGTTCAGTCTCACCATCAGGAGCGGAAAGCTGGCTGGTGCCAAACCTCTTAATCAGGAGAGGATTGCTAGCTGGTGTCAAACCTCACCATCAGGAGGGGAAGGGTCACAGGTGTCAAGCATCACCATCAAGAGAGGAAGGCTGCTGGTGCCAAGCATCACCATCAAAAAGGGAAGATTAGCTGGTGTAAAGCCTCACCACCAGGAGAGGATTGGTGGCTGGTGCCAATCCTCACCGTCAGGAGGGGAAAGGTGGCTGGTGCTAAGCCTCACCATCAGGAGGGGAAGGGTGGCTGGTGTTAAGCTTCATCAGCAGGAGGGGAGGAGTGGCTAGTGCCCAGCCTTACCATCAGGAGGGAAAGGATGGCTGGCGCCAAGCCTCACCCTCGGAAGGGGAAGGGTGACTGGTGCCAAGCCACACTCTCGGGAGGGGATGGGTGGCTGGTGTCAAGCCTAACCACTAGAAGAGGAAGGGTGGCTGGTTCCAAGCCTCGCCATCATTAGGTGAATGGTGGCTGTTGCAAAACACCACCATCGGAAGGGGAAGGGTGGCTGGTACCAAGCCTCACCATCAGGAGAGGAAGGATGGCTGGTACCAAGCCTCACCATCAGGAGAGGAAGGATGGCTGGTACCAAGCATCACCAGCAGGAGGAGAAGGCTGGCTGGTGCCAAGAACATTAGCAGGAGAAAAAAGATTGCTGGTGCCAAGCCTCACCATCAGGAGGAGAAGGTTAGCTGGTGCCAAGCTTCACCATCAGGAGGGGATGGCTGGCTGGTGTCAAGCATCACCAACAGGAGAGGAGAGGTTGCTGGTGCCAATGCTCGCCATTAGGAGGGTAAGAGTGGCTGTTGCCAAGCCTCACCATCAGGAGGGGAAGGCTGGCTGGTGCAAAGCATCACCAGCAGGAGGGGAAAGGTGGCTGGTACCAAACCTCACCTTCGGAAGGGGAAGAGTGGCTGGTGCCAAGCCCACCATCAGGATAGGAAGGGTAGCTGGCACCAAGCCTCACCAGCAGGGAGGGGAAGGCTGGGTGGTGCCAAGCATTACTGGCAGGAGAGGAAAGGTTGCTGGTGCCAATCCTCACTATGAGGAGGGGAAGAGTGGCTGGTGCCAAGCCTCACCATCAGGAAGAGAAGGCTGGCTGGTGCCAAGCCTCACCATCAGGAGGGAAAGGCTAGTTGGCGCCAAACATCACCATCAGGAGGTTAAGGGTGGCTGGTGCCAAGCCTCACCATTAGGAGAGGAAGGGTGGCTGGTGCTAAGCTTCGTCATTAGGAGGGGAAGGCTTGATGGTGCCAAGCATCACTATCAGGAGAAATAAGGTTGCTGGTGCAAGCCTCACCATCAGAAGGGGAAGGCTGGATGGTGATAAGCATCACCAGCAGGAGAGGAAAGGTTGCTGGTGCCAAGGGGAAGAGTGGCTGGTGCCAAGCCTCACCATCAGGAGGAGAAAGCTGATTGGTGCCAAGCATCACTAGCAAGAGAGGAAATGTTGCTGGTGCTAAGCATCACCATCAGGAAGGGAATGCTGGCTGGTGATAAGCATCACCATCAGGAGGGGAAGGCTGGTTGGTGCCAAGCTTCACCATCAGGAGGGGAAGGCTGGCTGGTGCCAAGCATCACCATCAGGAGGGGAAGGCTGGCTAGTGCCAAGCATCACCATCAGGAGGGGAAGGCTTGATGGTGCCAAGTCTCACCATCAGGAGAAATAAGGTTGCTGGTGCATGCCTCACTATCAGAAGGGGAAGGCTGGCTGGTGCCAAGCCTCACCATCAGGAAGGGCAGGCTGGCTGGTGCCAAGCATCGCCATCATAAAGGGAAGGCTGGCTGGTGATAAGCATCACTACCAGAAGAGGAAGGCTGGATGGTGCTAAGCATCACCATCAGGAGGGGAAGGCTGGATGGTGCCAAACTTCACTATCAGGAGAGAAAAGGTTGCTGGTGCAAGCCTCACCATCAGATGGGGAAGGATGGTTGGAGCAAAGAATCACTATGAGGACGGGAAGGATGGCTGGTGCCAAGCCTTAGCAGCAAGAAGGGAAATGTTCCTGGTGCCAAGCCTTAACTTCAGGAGAGGAAAGCTGGATGGTGCCAAGCCTCACCATCAGGAGGGAAAGGGTCGCTGGTGCCAAGCCTCGCCATCAGAAAAGGAAAGGTTCCTTGGTGCCAAGCTTCACCGTCAGGAGAGGAAAGTTTGCTGGTGCCAGGCCTCACCAGCAAGAAGGGAAGGCTGGCTGGTGCCAAGTCTCACCATCAGGAGGGGAAGGGTCGGTGGTACCAAGCCTTACCTTCAAGAGGAAGGCAGGCTGGTGCCAAGCCTCATCATCAGGAGATGAAGGATAGCTGGTGACTGGACCCATCATCAGGAGAGGAAGGGTGGCTGGTGCCAAGCTTCAACAGCAGGAGGGGAAGGATCGCTGGTGCCAAGCCTCATCATTAGTAGATGAAGGATACCTGGTACCAGGACTCACCATCAGGAAAGAAAGGGTGACTGGTGTCAAGCCTCACCAACAGGAGGGCAAGGGTGGCTGGTGCCAAGCCTCATCATCATGAGGGGAATACCTACTGGTGCCAAGCCTCACTACAGGCAATAATATCACAAATAGAGCAGCAGCAGCAGCAGCAGTAGCAGCAGTAAGAGAAGAAGCAGTATCAACAGCAGCAGTAGTAGGAGAGGAAGCAGTATCAAAGGCAACAGCAGCAGCAGTAGTAGGAGAGGATGCAGTATCAACAGCAGCAGCAACAGCAGTAATAGTAGGAGAGGAAGCAGTATCAACAGCAGCAGGAAGAGCAGTCGTAGGAGAGGAAGCAGTATCAACAGCAGCAGCAGCAACAGTAGCAGAAGTAGGAGAGGAAGCAGTATCAACAGCAGCAGCAGCATCAGTAGTAGAAAGGGAAGCAGTATCAACAGCAATAGCAGCAGCAGTGGTAGGAGAGGAAGAAGTATCAACAGCAGCAGTAGTACGAGAAGAAGCAATATCTACAGCAGCAGCAGCAGAAGTAGTAGTAGAGGAAGCTGTATCAACAGCAACAGCAGTAGGAGAGGAAGAAGTATCAATAGCAGCAGGAAGAGCAGTCGTAGGAGAGGAAGCAGTATCAACAGCAGCAGCAGCAACAGCAGCAGAAGTAGGAGAGGAAGCAGTATCAACAGCAGCAGCAGCAACAGCAGCAGAAGTAGGAGAGGAAGCAGTAAACAGCAGCAGTAGAATGAGAGGAAGCAGTATCAACAGCAGCAGCAGAAGTAGGAGAGGAAGCAGTATCAACCGCAGCAGCAGCAACTGCAGTAGTGGTAAAAGAGGAAGCAGTATCAACAGCAGCAGCAGCAATAGGAGAGGAAGCATTATCAACAGCAGCAGGAACAGCAGTCGTCGGAGAGGAAGGAATATTAACAGCAGTAGCAGCAGCAGCAGTAATAGTGGGAGAAGAAGCAGTATCAACACCGTCTGCAGCAGCAGTAGTAGGAAAGGAAGCAGTATCAACAGCAGAGACAGCAGCAGTAGCAGGAGAGGAAGCAGTATCAACCGCAGCATCAGTAGCGGCTGTAGCGGTAAAAGAGAAAGTAGTATCGACAGCAGCAGCAGCTGAACAGGTAGGAGAGGAAGCAGTATCAACAGCAGCATCAGCGGCAGCAGTAGCAGGAGAGGAAGCAGCATCAACCGCAGCAGCAGCAGCAGCTGTAGTGGTAAAAGAGGAAGTAGTATCAACAGCAGCAGCAGCAGTAGCAGTAGTAGGAGAGGAAACAGTATCAACAGCCGCAGCAGCAGCAGTAGCAGTAGTAGGAGAGGAAACAGTATCAACAGCCGCAGCAGCAGCAGTAGCAGCAGTAAGAGAAGAAGCAGTATCAACAGCAGCAGTAGTAGGAGAGGAAGCAGTATCAACAGCAGCAGCAGCAGCAGCAGTAGTTGGAGAGGAAGCAGTATCAACAGCAGCAGCAGCTGTAGTGGTAGGAGAGGAAGCAGTATCAACAGTAGCAGTAGCAGCAGCAATTGTAAGAGAGGAAGCAGTATCAACAACAGCAGCAGCAGCAGCAGCAGTAGGAAGAGAGAAAGATGTATCAACAATAGTAGCAGCTGTACTGGTAAGAGAGGAAGCAGTATCAACAGCAGCAGCCGAAGCAGTAGTAGGAGAGGAAGCAGTATCAACAGCAGAGGCAAAAACAGTAGAAAGAGAGGAAGCAGTATCAACTGCAACAACAGCAGCAGTATTAGGAGAGGTAGCAGTATCAACAGCAGCAGCAGCAGTAGTGGTAAAAAAGGAAGCAGTATCAACAGCAGCAGCAGTAGGAGAAGAAGCAATATCAGCAGCAGCAGCAGCAGTAATAAAAGGAGAGGAAGCAGTATCACCAGCAGCAGCAGTAGAGGAGAGGAAGCAGTATCAACAGCAGCAGCTGCAGCAGCAGTAGGAAGAGAGGAAGTAGTATCAACAGGAGCAGCAGCAGTAGTAGTAGGGGAGGAAGCAGTATCAGCAGCAGCATCAGCAGTAACAGTAGCAGCAGTAGCATCAGCAGTAGCAGTAGCAACAGCAGTTGTAACAGCATCAGTATCAGCAGTAGCAGCAGCAGTAGAAGCAGCAATATCAGCAGTAGAAGCAGCTGCAGCAGCAACAGTAGCAGCAACAGTAGCAACAGCGGTTGCAGTAATAGAAGCAGCAGTAGCATCAGAAGCAGTAGTACAAGCAGCAGTGGCAGCAGCAGTAATAGCAGCAGCGGTAGTAGCAGCAGCAGTATCAGCAGCAGTAGCAGTAGCAGCAGTAGCAGCAGCAGCAGCAGCAGCAGTAGTATCAGCATCAGCAACAGTAGCAGCAGCAGCAGAAGCAGCTGCAGTAATAGAAGCAGCAGTAGCAATATCAGTAGTAGCAGCAGCAGAAGCAGCAGCAGCAGCAGCAGTAGCAGTAGCAGTAGTATCAGCAGCAGTAATATTAGAGGCAATAGTAGCAGCAGCAGTAGTAGCAGCAGCAGTATTTACAGCAGCAATAGTAGCAGCAGCAGCAGCAGTAACAGTAGCAGAAGTGGTAGCAGCAGCAGTAGTAGCAGCAGTAGTAGCAGCAGCAGTACCAGTAGCAGTAATAGCAGCAACAGTAGTAGCAGCAGCAGTAATAGCAGCAGTAGTAGCAGCAGCAGTAGTAACAGCAGTAGTAGCAGAAGCAGCAGTAGCAGTAGCAGTAAAATTACCAGCAGTAATAGCAGCGGCAATAGTAACTGCAGCAGTAGTAGCAGCAGCAGTATTTGTAACAGTAGCAGCAGCAGCATTAGTAGCAGCAGCTGTAGTAGTAGCAGCAGCAGTAACAGTAACAATAGTAGCAGCAGCAATAGCAGCAGCAGTATTAGCAGCAGCAGTAGCAGCAGTAGCAACAGCAGTAATAGAAGCAACAGTAGTAGCAGCAGCAGCAGTAGCAACAGCAGTAGCAGTAATAGAAAGCAGCAGTAGTAGCAGCGGCAGAAGTAGCAGCAGCAGTAGTAGCAGCAGCTTTAGTAACAGCAGTAGTATCAGCAGCAGCAGGAGCAACAGCAGTAGCAGCAGCAGCAGTAGCAGGAACAGTAGCAACAGCAGTTACAGCATCAGTAATAGTAGCAGAAGCAGCATCAGCAGCAGCAGTAGTAGCAGCGGCAGTAACAGCAGCAGTAGTAGCAGCAGCAGTAGCAGCAGCTGTAGTAGCAGCAGCAGTAGCAGTAGCAGTAGTAGCAGCAGCAGTAGCAGTAGCAGTAACAGTAGTAGCAGCAGTAGTATCAGCAACAGCAGCAGTAGTAGCAGCAGCAGTAGCACCAGCTGTATTAGTAGCAGCAGTAACAGTAACAGTACTATCAACAGCTGTAGCAGCAGGAGGAGTAGCAGCACAGTGGTAGCAGTAACAGTAGGAGCCGTAGCAGTCGCAGCAGTAGCAGCGGCAGTAGCAATAGCATTAGTATCAGCAGCTGCAGTAGTTTCAGTAGCAGTAGCAGCATTGGCAGCAGCAGCAGTAGTATCAGCAGCAGTAGCAGTATCAGCAGCATCAGCAGCAGTAGTAATAGCCGCAGTAACAGCAGCAGCAGCAACAGCAGTAGCAGCAGCAGCAGTAGTAGTAATAGAAATAGCTGTAGCGGTAGTAACAGCAGCTGTAGTAGCACCAGCAGAAGCAGCAGCAATAGCAGTAACAACAGAATATCAGCAGCAGGAGCAGCAACAGTAGTAACAGCAGTAGTAGCAGCAGTAGCAGCAGCGGGAGCAGCAGCAGTAGCAGCAGCATTAGTAGCAGCAGCAGTAGCAGTAGCAATAGTCTCAGCAGCAATAGCAGCAGCAGCAGCAGAAGCAGCTGTAGCAGTAATAGCAGTAGCAGTAGCAGTAATAGCAGCAGTAGTAGTATCAGCAACAGCAGTAGTAATAGCAGCAGCAGTAGCAGCAGTAGTAGCAGCAGCTGTAGCAGTAGTATCAGCAGCAGTAGTATAAGCAGCAGTAGTAGCAGCAGTAGTAGTAACAGCAGCAGCAACAGCAGCAGTACTAGCAGCAACAATAGTACCAGCAGCAGTATCAGCAGCAGTAGCAGCAGCAGCAGTAGTAGCAGTACCAGTATCAGTAGCAGTAGTTGCAGCAACAGTAGTAGCAGCAGCAGTAGCAGCAGTAATAGCTGCAGTAGTAGCAGCAGCAGTAGTAGCAGTAGCAGTAGCAGCAGCAATAGTAGCAACAGCAGCAGTAGCAGTAGCAGTGGTATCAGCAGCAGTAATAGCTGCAGTAGTAGCAGCAGCAGTAGTAGCAGTAGCAGCAGCAGTAGTAGCAACAGCAGCAGTAGCAGTAGCAGTGGTATCAGCAGCAGTAGTAGCGGCAGCAGTAGCAGTAATAGCAGCAACAATAATAGCAGCAGCAGTAGTTGCAGCAGCAGTAGCAGTGACAGTAGTAGCAGTAGCAGTAGCAGCAGCAGCAGTAGCAGCAGCAGCAGTAGCAGTAGCAGTAACAGTAGCAGCAGTAGCAGTAACAGTGTTATCAGCAACAGTAGCAGCAGGAGGAGTAGCGGCACAGTAGTAGCAGTAACAGTAGCAGCAGTGGCAGTCGCAGTAGTATCAGCAGCAGTAGCAGCAGCAGTAATAGAAGCAGCAGTAGCAGCAGCAGTAGTAGCAGCAGTAGCAGCAGCAGCAGTAGTAGGAACAGCAGTATCAGTAGCAGTAGTAGCAGCAACAGTAGTAGCAGCAGCAGTAGCAGTATTATCTGCAGCAGTAGTAGTAATAGCAGCAGCAGTAGTAGCAGTACCAGTAGCATTACCAGTGGTATCAGTTGCAGTAACAAAAGCAGTAGAAGAAGCTGTAGCAGTAGCAATAGTATCAGCAGCAGTAGTAGCAGCAACAGTAGTAGCCGTGGCAGTAGTAACAGTAGAAGTATTAGCAGCAGCAATAGTAGCAGCAGTAGGAACAGTAGCAGTAGTAGCAGCAGCTGTAGCAGCAGCAACAGTAGCAGCAGGAGTAGCAGTAGCTGTATTAGCAGAAGCAGCAGCTGCAGCAATAGTAGCAGCAGCAGCAGCAGCAGCAGTAGTAGTAGCAGCAGTAGCAGTAGCAGTAGTAGCAGCAGCAGCAGGAGTAGCAGCAGTAGTAGCAGCAGCAGTATTAGCAGAAGCAATAGTAAAAGCAGCAGTAGCAGCAGCAGTAGCAGCAGTAGTAGCAGCAGCAGTAGTAGCAGCAGCAGTAGTAGCAAAGCAGCAGTAGCAGCAGTAGTAGGAACAGCAGTAGCAGCAGCAGTAGCAGCAGTAGTAGCAGCAGCAGTAGTAGTAGCAGCAGCTGTAGCAGCATCAGTAGTATCAGCAGCAGTAGTAGCAGCAGCAGTAGCAGTATCAATAGTATCAGCAGCAGTGTTAGCATTAGCAGAAGTATCAGTAGAATTAGTATCAGCAGCAGTGTTAGCAGCAGCAGTAGCAGTAAGAGTAGTAGTAGCAGCAGCAGTAGCAGCAGTAATAGCAGCAGCAGTAGCAGCAGCAGTAGTGGCATTGGCAGCAGCATCAGCAGAAGTAGTAACAGCAACAGCAACAGCAGCAGCAGTAGTAACAGCAGTAGTAGTAGTATCAGTAACAGTAGCAGCAGCAGTAGCAAAAGCAGTAGCAGTAGGAGTAGCGTCAGCAGCAGTAGTAGAAGCAGCAGTAATAGCAGCAGTAGTATCAGCAGTAGTAATAGCAGCAGTAGTGGCAGCAGTAGCGACAGCAGTAGCAATAGCAATAATAGCAGCAGCAGCAGCAGCAGTAGTATCACCAGTAGTTGTAGCAGCAGCAGTAGAGGCAGCAGCAGTATCAGCAGCAGTGATAGCAGCTGCTGTAGCAGCAACAAGAGCAGTAGCAGCAGCAGCAGTAGTAGCAGCAGCAGTAGCAGTAGCACTAGTATCAGTAGCAGTAGTATCAGCAGCAGTAGTAGCATTTGCTGTAGCCGTAGCAATAGTATCAGCAGCTGTAGCAGTAGCAGTATTATCTGAAGCAATAGTAGCAGCAGTAACAGCATTTGTAGCAGCAGCAGTAGTAGCAGCAGCAAGAGTATCAGCAGCAGTGATAACAACAGCAGTAACAGCAGCAGCAGTAATAGCAGCAGCAGTAGTAATAGCAGCAGTAGTAGCAGCAGCAAGAGTATCAGCAGCAGTAGTACCAGCAGTATCAGCAGCAGTAATAGCAGCAGCAGTAGCAGTAGCAGTAGTTTCAGCAGCAGTAGCAGTAGTAGCAGCAGCAGTAGCATCAGAAGCAGAAGTAGTAGTAGTGGTAGTAGCAGCAGCAGTAACAGCAGCAGCAGCAGCAGCAGTAGCAATAGCAGTAGTGGTAGCAGCAGTAGTAGCAGCACCAGTAGTAGCAACAGCAGTAGCAGTAGCAGTAATAGCAGCAGTAGTAGCAGCAGTAGTATCAGTAGCAGTAGCAGCAGCAGTAGTAGCAGCAGTAATATCAGCGGCAGGAGTAGTAGCAGCAGCAGTAGCAGCAGCACCATTGTCAGCAGCAGTAGTAGCAACAGTAGTAGCCACAACTGTAGTAGCAGCAGTAACAGCAGCAGCAGTAGTAGCAGCAATAAAAGCAGTAGCAGTAGTATCAGCAGTACGAGTAGCATCAGCAGTAACAGTAGCAGTAGTATCAGCATCAGTAGCAACAGTAGTAGCGACAGCAGTTATAGCAGCAGAGGTAGCAGCAACAGTATTAATATCAGCAGTAACAGCACTTGCAGTAGCAGCAGCAGGAGTAGCAGCAGCAGCAGTAGCAATAGCAATAATAGCAGCAACAGTAGCAGTAGCAGTAGTATCAGCAGCATAAGCAGCATAATAGTAGCAGTAGCAGTAGCAGCAGCAGTTGTAGCAGCAGCAGTAGCAGTAGCAGTAGTGTTAAAAGCAATAGCAGCAGTAGCAGCATCAGTAGTATCAGCAGTACCAGCAGAAGTACCAGCAGCAGCTGAAGTAACATCAGCAGTAGCAGTAGCAGTAATATCTGCAGCAGCAGTATCAGCATCAATAGTAGCAGTAGCAGTAGTATCAGCAGCAGCAGCAGTAGTAGTAGCAGTAGCAGTAGTACCAGCAGCATTAGTAGTAGTAGTAGTAGCAGCAGCAGCAGCAGCAGTAGTGGCAGTAGCAGCAATATCAGCAGCAGTAGTAACAGCAGCAGTAACAGAAGCAGTAATAGCAGCAGTAGTATTAGCAGTAACAGTAGTATCAGCAGCAATAGTAGCAGCGACAGTAGTGTCAGCAGCAGTAGTAGCAGCAGTAATATCAGCAGCAGTAGTAGCAGCAGCAGTAGCAGTAGCAATAGTAGCAGCATCAGTAGCAGCAACAGTAGCAGAAGCAGTGGCATAAGCAGCAGTAGTAACAACAGCAGTAACAGCAGCAGTAACAGCAGCAGTAGTGTTAGCTGCAAACAGGAACTATCAGCAGCAGTAGTAGCAGCAACAGTATTAGCAGCAGTAGTATCAGCAGCAGTAGTATTAGCAGCAGTAGCAGTAACAGTAGTAGCAGCAGCAGTAGCAGTAGCAGTAGTAGCAGCAGCAGTAGCAGCAACAGTAGTAGCAGCGGCAGTAGCATCAGCAGCAGTAGTAACAACAGCAGTAACAGCAGCAGTATTATTAGCAGCAAACAGTACTATCAGCAGCAGTAGTAACAGCAGCAGTAGTAGCAGCAACAGTATTAGCAGCAGTAGTATCAGCAGCAGTAGTATTAGCAGCAGTAGTAGCCGCAGCAGTAGCAGTAGCAGTAGTAGCAGCAGCAGTAGCAGTAGCAGCAGTAGTAGCAGCACTAGTAGCAGCAGCAGCAGTAATAGCAGCAGCAGTAGCAGCAGCAGTAGTAGTATCAACAGCAGTTGTAGCAGCAGCAGTATCAGCAGCACTGACAGCAGCAGCAGTAGCAGCAGCAATAGCAGTAGCAGCAGCAGTAGCAGCAGTAGCGGTATCAACAGCAGTAGTAGTAGCAGCAGTAGTATCAGCAGCAGTAGTAGCAGCAGCAGTAGCAGCCGCAGTGGTATCAGCAGCAGTAGTAGTAGCAGCAGTAGTATCAGCAGCAGTAGTAGCAGCAACAGTAGCAGCAGTAGTAACAGCAGCAGTAACAGCAGCAGCAGCAGCAGCAGCAGTAGCAGCAGCAGTAGCAGTAGCAGTAGTATCAGCATCAGTACTAGCAACAGCAGTAGTAGTAGCAGCAGTAGCGGCAGCAGTTGTAGTAGCAGAAGTAGCAGCAACAGTATTATCGGCAGCAGTAGGAGCACCAGCAGTAGTAGCAGCAGTAGTAGCACCAGCAGTAGCAGCAGCAGCAGTAGCAATAGCAATAATAGCAACTGCAGTAGCAGTAACAGTGGTGTTAGCAGCATTAGCAACATAGTAGTAGTAGTAGCAGTAGCAGCAGCAGTAGTTGCAATAGCAATAATAGCAGCAGCAGTAGTAGCAACAGCAGTAGCAGCAGCAGAAGCAGTAGCAGTAGCATCAGCAGCTGTAGTATCAGCAACAGTAGCAGCAGCAGTAGCAGTAGTAGTAGCAGCAGTAGTAGCAGTAGCAGTAGTATCAGCAGCAGTAGCAGTAGCAGTAATAGCAGCAGCAGTGGTAGCAACAGCAGAAGCAGTAGCAGTAATAGCAGCAGCATTAGTAGCAGTAATAGTATCAGCAGTAGTAGTAGCAAGAGCAGTAGCAGCAGCAGCAGCAGCAGCAATAGTAGCAACAGCAGGAACAGTAGCAGTAATAGCAGTAGCAGTAGTAGCAGCAGTAGTATCAGCAGCAGCAGTAGCAGCAGCAGCAGTGTTAGCATTAGTAACAGCAGCAGAAGTAGCAGTAGCAATATTACCAGCAGCAGTGGTAACAGCAGCAGTAGTAGCAGTAGCAGTAGCAGCAGTAGTAGGTTGTTGACAACAGCCGCCTAGTGTGGTACTACCATTCTGACTGAGGAGAGTTGAAGTGGTGCTCGGAACCATCCTACACTCTCCATATCAGGATTGCTCGTATTACTTCCTGTCTCATCGAAACGGGACAACCGGGCTAGTCCTACCATCTTCTTACAAGCACCACACACCTAATCATACCTTGCTTATTATTATTACTTCTTTTTC
>JAYMFT010355776.1:0-18874 GCA_038088735.1 Panulirus argus
TCTAGCTGTCATGTGTAATGCACTGAAACCAGAGCTCCCTTTCCACATCCAGGCCCCACAGACCTTTCCGTGGTTTATACATATGTATATATATTGTGATGCATTGAATTGTAAAGTTAAATACATTTTTCCTGTGCCCACTTGTTCCAGTTGCCTTGTACTTAAAGTATTAAGTCAGAAGTTAATTGTTTTCTTATCCATTCCAGATTCTTCTTTTACTGGCAACATTAATGACATGTTGATGAAGGTTACTGGTGTATTGCAAACAAAACCCCAGTCTAAAGGTCGGATTAGTGTACCCATTCGCTCAGACCAGCATTCAGTTATCAAGATTTCTCCTAAAGATCCAGATATGCCAGCATTTGATATTGTTGTTATTTGTGATCCAGTATCTACTGCTGCCCAAAAAATGGGTCCAATCCTTATGGTACTTCAAGAAGTGGTCAATGCTAATATTCGTGTTGTACTTAATGCCAGAGAAAAGCACTCAGAAATGCCACTAAAAAGGTATGTTATTAGAATGGTTGTTAGTTTTCCTTTTATCTGGAGATGTAATCCTTTTAGCAGTGTGAATATTGGCTTGTACAGGGCCCTTTGTGAAAATGTTCTCTTCAGAGTTTTTCTTATTAGTAAATTGATGTGCTGCCAGCTGTCATAAAGTCACTGATTTACTTTAGCAGTTTGCTTTTTTATTTTACAAGTTTTCTATATATTCTTTTGAAGAGTTTGTGGAAGTAATTATTGAATTCCTTAACATATGTAGTTAAGGGTTAGCAAGTGTACTTCAGGGAATTGAGCATCCTTACCTTTTGTCAACCTACAGGGTTGGGAGGTAGGATCCAAAATCTTCAAAAACAATTTTAAGATTGCATATGGTCAGAAATGTAAGTGGCTTGCTTGTGACCTCTGCCAAGATATGCAGATTTGCATGTGTAAGTGGAATGTGAGAGGAATAATTGATGTAAAAGGACAAAAGTAGTAGTTATTATTTGGGAAGGGTAAAATGGGAAGGTTTGTGTGAGACACACTACAGTTAAGTGGAACATTCAACTGGAATATTATGAGAATTGCAAGGTTTGACAGTACAGATAGCTTTGTAAGGGGATAAAGAAGAATTCTGATGACAGATAAGTGGTTTAAAGAGATGGTTGATTCTATGTAAGTTTAGGTTTCAAAAAATTTATAAGGAAAGGTGTAAAATGACTATAGTAGTTACATATACACCATCCTGTAACAGAAAAGAGGTGCTTAAACAGACATTTTGTAAAAAAACATAAAATAGTAGTGTTGGAAGTGGATCTAACTAAGGCAGACATTGTGATGGGTAACCTAAGTGGTTGGATGTGAGATTGAGTTGAAGAAATGGTAATTTGTTGGTTTGGGAAGATAAAAAGTTATGATGGTGAAACTACCACTGGAATATTTTCATCTGCAGATGTGAGTTTTGCACATGTAGACTTTCAACACATGAATTTCAATAAATAAAAGTTTGAAAATGTAAATGAAAAATTATAAATACAATTTTGAAAATGTACTACCCAAGGACCTTCCCAGTTAATTTTAGTTTAAAGTGGCACAGTAGTTTTGGAGAGGATAGAGATATGAGAAATTAATTGTTGGACTTTCTTAGTAACAGCAGCTATCACAGACAATGACTGATGTCACCTGACACAAATTTGAGGAGGGATCACCTAAGAACTATCATTGCTGAGTTTTGTTCATATTGTCTCAGAAGTTTCAGAGAAGATGGGAATATTAAAGATAATTGGTGATGGACACCAAGTTATTTAAACAGCTCACTTAGACTTTAGCCAGGTGAGCTTAAAATTGAGAAGAATGGATTGTTAAGGACTTAAGGTATTTAGTGGTGATGATGAGTAAGTATGGCAATATGGAAGGAAAGGTGATAGTAAAGTTATACAAAGGAGAAAAATTTCAGGTGTAAAAAATATTCTGTTAAGAATAATTTAGGTATAGAATGCAGGAATCTTGCATCATGGAATACATCTCATCTCAAGTGTATTGATATGAAACTTTATTATCTGGCAAAAGATAAGAGTAATCAATATGGATAACTGATGTAGTAAAGTTGGAATTAAAAGAGTAGTTATAGTACAGAATGAAGCTATGAGAAATGTAAGTTGTGTAAAGAAGTCACTTAAAAGTTTGCAGGTGGATATTTAGGGATTAGATGGAGTTGTGAGAGATGGTGAAGAGCAAGGTTGAAACTGCCAAGTAGGGGATTTGGAAAGTTGTATAGAAGCATGAAAAATAAGTTATTTGGGATTGCCTGCAATGGAATCATGTTTTGTCTGGCAGTTGTGTGAATGAACACTCTGGTCTCAGTAGACGAATCAACATGGTATACCTATAGAAGAAGTAAGGTGTGTTTATGTAATTGGAAGTTAATGATTTCCACACTAGACGTGGGTTGATGAAGTGTGTTAATATATGTACAGTTAGATTTTTACAACTCTGAGTCTTAACTTTCTCTCTCTTAATACAAGAACAAGGTTTATGACTACCTTCAAAATTGATGTGTGTGAATACAGTCTCCTATTCTCATGGAATGGCTCCCCTTCATACAGTAATGTTAAACTTACTTTGGTGCCAAACATGGTAGTAGTTGATCCTGGATCTTTGGTAATGTAGGTTTTTTAGTCTTTGTGTTACCTAATGATCTGGCAAGTTTTACATTGGAAAATTACCAGGAACTTAAATGGTTCAGATGTTACTGCATATGTGTATATAGTACTTCCTATGATATGAATGTAGTAAAGCAATGTATACTATGCCTTTTACAGTTTTTACCGATATGTGTTGGAGCCTGAGCCACAGTTCACAGATGCTGGAGAACTAGCAGCTGGACCCCATGCAAGATTTACTGGCCTTCCTGAATCTCCAATTCTCACAATGAATTATCATGCCCCAGAAAACTGGTTGGTGGAGGTAGTCCAATCCTTATACGATCTAGATAATATCAAACTGGAGTTGGTAGAATCTGGAGTTCATAGGTAAGATTTTGATGACAAATTTATGAATTTTTTTGTAACATCTGTGCTATATGTGTGATAATCCTCTTACCTAATACATGATATTTTTTAGTCACACATATTTCATATTGTATTTAGTAAAATGTATGTCTTTCTTGAATCTAAAATATTATGTATGTGGTGATTTTTTTTTTATGTAGTCTGCTGACTGAATCAAATACCTTATGTAAAGAATGGTATTTTATTAGGAATATTTTCCTTGCACTTAAATCTGCATATCTTGATAGCTTTACAGTTCTGACCTATTTTCACCTCTCCTCTATAAACGTACACCAGGTTTCGAGACAATTCTGCAGATTGTGTTTACACTTACTGACATCAAGCTACTATAATCCTCCAATCAGTAACCAGATTGACATGTAATATTCTGAGTTGCTTCCACAGCTGTCTAACAGTTACCCTATTATCAAATCGCAGCACACACTGATGTTTACAGTGTGTTGACTTTATTTAGAATTAAGCCCTGTCAGTCCTTAATGGTACATTTCATGAGTAAGTCCACTTCATATCATGAACTGTTTGTGTATTATTCTCTCTTACAGTTTTAGAATGCAAGATAATAGTTTACATAGATTTTTCCACAAATCTTAGAACATGTTACCTCTGTTGCTTTGAATACCTTTTTGTGCAGTAATGCTCCACCTAATCATGTAGAAAAGAAAAAAGTGTTGTCTCAAGATTCATTAGCCTAAAAAAGCAGTTTCACAGGCATTACAAGTTGATTGCATTTCTTGCAGTACCCTGACATTCTTTTCAAATGACTTTTTGTAACTAAAGCTGTTTTGATTGCACCTGATTAGGATAGTTAAGAAGAAAATCATTTTTAAACTTCAGATTTGGTGTCAATAAGATGAATTTCTTTAAGAATACCACTAGTATTGTTATTAACATACGTTTTTTAACAAAATAGAGGTACTACTGGCAAGATTTATTAGCAACGAATGAGACTTACATTGCTTTGTTCAGCCTCATCATTCTAGAGCTCTTCAAGCACAGTTGGGTTTGCATGTCTTTTTGGATCTCTGAAATCCTGTGATGAGACGATATCATTTTGCATTGAGCAGGAATAATTGTCCAACTGAAAATAGATGCAGGTTTTCTTAACAAGAAAGTGTCTTTTTCATCTTCATTATGCTTAGGTTGGAGTTCTCCATTTTCTAGACTGATGTGGTGTGTGGACAGGCCTTGAATGCATTGACCCTGCTGATTGGGAGGACAGTGGCATTTTTTTATATGTTTTTTAGAGCCTAGATTAGCTGCTATGAGGAAAACAATTTCTGTAGGTGGTGTCTACATGGTTTATCATTGTCAAACTAAACATGTCTTTCTATTGCTGAGAAGTGCATATAAAAGCCTCTTCTTTGCTAAATGTCTTTTTAGTACTATAGATAATGAGGGCTTAATATTGTATATTTTGATCTTTTAATGAATCATACTTGATGAATCAGATAATCATGATATGTTTGTTTCCATAGTGAGTTTGAGTTGGAACATCTTCTCCTAGAAGGCCATTGTTTTGAACAGTCGTCAGGGAATCCACCAAGAGGCTTACAGTTCACCCTTGGCAACAGACAGCAACCTGTGATGGTAATGTATATTATTTGACTTAGATAAGCAGAGGATGGCTGTAAAGGTACAAGTGTGGATTAGCCTTGGAAATTATGTAGTGACTGGTGTTCAGAGGCTATTCTTTTACATCACTTGCTTTTAAATGCTTAAGATGATGAGGTAAAGTTTGTTTGTTGAATGAATCATAAGTATCTTAATTCTTCATAGTGATCTGGGGGATCTGTAGTACTGCAAACATTTTGAAGCTAGGAATAAGTCTTTCATATATGCCTGAGGTGGAGAGATATTGGAGGTAATCAGATGCTCTTTATGGATTACCCAGTTTTGGTGTGAGGCTCAAGAGAGAAATTCCAGAAGCTGGTGAGAGAATTTGATAGAGTGAGTAAGGGAAAAAGTTGAAAGTTAATTAGAAAAAAAAAAAAAAGAAAGATGAGATGCAGCAGAGGGGTAAGACAACACCATGTGAGAGTCATTTGGGAGTACATAGAGAAAATGGGCACATAGTAATTGACTTGGCAGCAGATGGAACTTATGGAGCTGAATTGAGTCACAGGTTGGAAGAGACTGCTAAAGTCTTAGAAATAAGTAAGAAGTATGGAAAGAAAGGGCAATAAAGGTAATAATGGATATCTTTGGAGGTAGTGTTGTGTAGATTCAAGTGGTAAATATTAAAATTTTTCATAATGATTTGGGGGATCTGTATTACTACAAGGGTCTCAAAGCTAGGGGTAGGTCTGTGATATACTAAAAGTGGAGAAACATGGGAGTTAATCAGATGTTTTTTATTAAAGATGACAGATTTGGTATGAGGCTTCAAAGAGAAATTCCTGAAGCTCTTGACTGACTTTGTTTGAGTGTGTGAGAAAAAAAAGTTGAAAGCTAATGTTAACAAAAGTAAGATGACTAGATACAGTAGAGAGGTAAGACAACACTGTGACTGTTGGTTGGGAGGACGTAAAGGAAATGGGCACATGGTATTTGCCATGGCAACTAAAGGGACTTTTAGAGCTGAATTGAGTCACAGGTTGAAAGAGAGTGCAAGAGTCCAAGAAGTAAGAAGCATAAAGAAGGAAAGGCCAATGAAGGCTGTAATGGGTATGTTTGGAGGTAGTGTTCTATGGATGCGAGTCTTGTTCCTTGAATACCAAGGATAGGAAAAGGGTGGATGTCCTGGGAATGAAATGCCTCTGTATGAAGGTTAATCATATGAGCAGTGGATGATTTGGGCCTGGATAGAATTAGTGGAGAGAGATTGGCATAGGGCATCTTTATATGAAGTGGAGGGAGTCAGGAGGAGGGAGGACACTGAGGAGGAAATTGAAAGATGGAGTAAAGGGAGTTTGGGATACTGCGACCTACAGATTCTGGAGGGTGAGAGGTATGCATTGGGTAGGAAGATAAGAGGTGCCATGCTTGAAATGAGTTGAACCAAGAAGTTGGAAATGGTCAGTGAGGTACTGTCACTGGTTTTCTTACTGTGCAAATGATATTTAGAGACTAAATGTGTCCAGTTAAGACTGATATGTATCCTTTTCTGATGCTGTCTTAATAATTTGGAAAATATCAGGTATAGCAAAAAGAAACAGGATAAGGGGGAAGTGGATTTAAAGTCATAGGATTAAGTGTAGGATACCACTGAAGTTTCAGTTTTATGTGATGTAATTATAGATTACAGTCATTTTTCTCGTTTGGAGTAAGGTGTTATCGTAATAGCAAACTGGTAATGTGAAATAGTTTTAGATTACAGATATATTTTCTTCTTTGCAGGTAGATACTATTGTAATGGCAAACTTAGGTTATTTCCAACTGAAGGCCAACCCTGGAGCTTGGCTACTGAAGCTGAGGCAGGGACGTTCAAATGATATTTACTCAATTGCAAGGTTAGTTATTCCATTATCATGAACACATTTGTTGTTGAAAGGCTTATAATTTTCTGTATACTGAACAACATGGATTTAATGTCTATGATAGTGTAATGTAGTATTAAACTCATATTCTTTACCTGTACTTTAACATATGCAACAGTCCTAAGATCCAGGATTTTTTAATTTCAGTGTAAAGCATGTTCATTTTATTCACTGTGCTTTTATGTGGGATAGACATGAGGATCATGTGAGGAATCACACTACATAGGTCTTGTATCACCTTGTTTGAAAGAGAATTATCATCAGATAGCATGTTTATGGGGGGAAACAATAAAACAAAAGAGAACATCAGTGAGGGGAGCCAATGGCAAAAATTGGTGAATAGGAGGTGGAATGAGTATTTTGAAGGACTGTTGATTGTGTCAAATAATATGATAGCAGATGTGGGTTGTTTGGGGTGTGGTAGGATGCTTAGTGAGAGTCTTGGCAAGTGCTTGGATGAAAAGAAGTTGTGAATGTCTTGTATTAGATGAAGTATGGCAAAACAGTTAGAGTAGGTGGGATTATGGGATTACAGTTAAATTTTTCAAGAAAGATGACAATATTATTGGTTGGTAAGTTAGGGTGTTCTGTTTATGTATGGCTTAGGATAAGTTGCCTGTGAATAGGCACAATGCCTTATTGGTACTGTTTTATAAAGGTGAGAAGGATGAAGTTGAATGTTCAGAGTACAGGAATTTAAGTTTCTTGAGTATACCTCTTAGTTTATATGGGAGAGTGATGATTGAGAGGATGAAAGTCAGTCATTGCACATCCATGTAGTTTTTTATTTTTCTCCACATGAAATTTAATGCATCTCATTCATTCCATAAAGTCATGAGGGAACAGATACTCCAGCCGGCTCAGAAGATGTGCAAATCATTATGAGCAGTTTCCGGTCCCATGTGGTTAAGGTTCGTGTTGCTAAGAAGCCTGGCAAACAGCACATGCAGCTTTTGTCTGATGATAATGAAGAAAGCGGAGGTCTGTGGAATTCCATCACAAGGTATGCACAAAACATCAGGTGAAATAATAGTTAAATGAACAGTTTTTTCATGTTGAGCCTCTCCTTAGTATTAGTGTTTTTATTATTATCATTGTTGTTATTATATTATTGTCATTTATTTATTTATTATATTTGATTGCTGTTTCCCGTGTTAGCGAGGTAGCTCCAGAAAACAGACGAAGACAGACCCATCCATTCTCATACACATATATACATATATATGCACATATATATGTAGCGATGTGCTGTCAGTGGACTGAACAAGGGCATGTGAAGCATCTGGGGTAAACCATGGAAAGGTCTGTGGGGCCTGGATGTGGATAGGGAGCTGGTTTTATTGCATTACACATAACAGCTAGAGAATGAGTGTGAGCAGATGTGGCCTCTTTTTGTCTGTTTCGTGGCACTACCTCGCTGACACTTGTGGTGGTGATGCTGTTTCCTGTGGGGCAGGGTGTTGCCAGGAATGGGTGAGGGTAAGAAAGTATATGTACATGTTTATATATGTATATGTATATGTATGTATATATGTATATGTATGTGGATGTATATAATATGTATGTATATATGTGTGTATGTTAATGGATGGGTCTTTATTCATTTGTTTTTTGGGCGCTACCTCGCAAACGTGAGAAATGGCAATCAAGTACGATAATAAATAAATAACATATATAGTTTCATACATGCTTGCCATTTCCCCTGTGGGTGAGACAGCATCAAGAACAGATGACAGAACCTTAGAGGAAAAACCCCTCACTTAGCTCCTTGCTCTTTTCTTTCTTTGGGAAAGTAATACAGGAAGAGGGGATTTCCAGTCACCTACTCCCCAGCATGGTTAGCTGATACCTCACATCAGGAGTGCTGACACACACACATACTCACCACCTCCCAAAACGCTTGTCTCTGTTCTTCCATCCTTTCACTTTTAGGTTATAAGTTCTAATAAGTACTCACCTCTCGTAGTCCACATTCATTTTTAACCACAATAGCCTGAGATTTGCCTCCTTATGCTCTTCCACACATTCCACAACTCCTCCATGAGCATACATGCTACCCCTTGCTTATATGTTTTTCCTAACAGTAACCAATGAATTTACCTCCAATACATTTTTAAAGCATTCCCCTTGAGATTTTTTCAGTTAGAGCTGGAACATCCAGGTTCCTTTCCTGAAACATACTGCTTAATCTCTCCTTTCTCATCTTGGTGACACCTACACACATTCAGGCATCCCTGTGTAAGACAATGAGGAAAATGACCACTCCTTTCTTGGCTCCTTCTGTCCCATCTTTTAGAAGCTGAAATACAGTGGTAAGGCTTTTTCTCAAACTTCTTTGATATTCCCCATCTTAGCGAGGTAGCACCAGGAGCAGACAATGAAATGGCCTCATTCATTCACATCCTCTCCAGCTGTAATGTATAATATACCAAAACCAGACCACTTTATCCACAACCAGACCTGACAAACTTTTCTGTGGTGTCCCGTAAACCGCTTAATATTCCCGGGTTCAACCGACTGACAGCTCGTATACCACATCACTCCAGTTTGTTGCCCTTTGCACACTGAACACCCTCCTGCATGTTCAGACCCAGAAAATGCACTTCATTCTGATGCTCCTCCTTGGTTACCTCCTTTTCCTTGTTCCCTCCATTTCTGATAAGTGTGTTCTTTCTTAGTCATCCTCACACTTATCCTCTCTATATGTCCAGACCATTTTAGCACATCCTCTTCAACTCCCATGTACATGCTCCTACTACCCCACCTCTCCCAGACATTTAATTTCCAACACATTCACTCTCTTCTGTACTTTGATATCTAGGGCCCATATATCACATCTAGACAATAGTATTGGGATTACCATGCCAGTGAACACACCCATCTTTCCTCACAGACAGTGATTTCTCTTTCCACTCATACTTCCATGTAACCTCGCTCACCCTGTGGTTCACTTCAACTCCCATGGTTCCATTCACTGCCCTGTCTACTCCCAGGTATCTAAAACTTCCTTTCATCCAAGTTCTCTTCGTTCAGTCTTACACTCCAACTAACTTTTCTCTCCCCCAAGCCAAACCTAATAATCTTGCTTTTATTCATATTAGCTCCTAGCTTTCTCCTTTCACACACTTTCTCAAACTCAGAAACCAGCTTCTGCAGTTTCTCACTCAAACTTGCCTCTAGTGCTCTGTCATCAGCAGTTTTGTTACTGACTCACCTCCCAGTCCCCATTCTGCTCCCCATTGCATGACAGACTGTCCCTTTCTTAACCCTTCCATTCACCTTTATCGCTACCCCATCCATAAACAGATATAACAGTCAAGGTGATATCATACACCCTTGCTACAGAACCTTCTTTTCTTCCTGTTTGCACACTTAACTTATTCTTGATAAAAATTCCACACTGCATTTGATAGCTTTCCTTCCACACCATATACTCTCATGCTTTCTCCAGATCTGTAAATGCCACAAACAAATCCTTTGTTCCCCTCAAGTAATTCTTGCACAGTTTATTCAGTGCCAGCACCTGATCCACACATCCTTACCACTCCTGAAACCACATTTGTTCTTCCCCTGTCTGAAAATCTGTGCATACCACCACCCTCTCAGCCATCACTCTTCAATGTAGCATTACAAGTGAACTCACAAAGGTATGCCTCTGTAATTCAAACATTCACTTCTGTGTCCCATGTGTTTATATGGTGGTACCATACAGGCATTCCACCAATGCTCAGGCATCTCATCATGATCCATACTCACATTGAAAATCCTAGCTAATTAATGAACAACACAGTCACCCCTTTCTTAAGAAATTCAGCTGCAGTCTTATTCAATCCAGGTGCTATGCCATATTTTGTATCATGCAAGGCCTTCACCACCTCTGCTTATTTTGCTAAACCACTTATCATGACTCTTTCACTTCACATACTTCTGTTTCCAAAGCATCTCACATCTGCCACCCTGCCCATTGAACACATTCAAGTCCTTAAAAATTCTCACTCCGTCTCTTCTTCACCTCATCTCTGCTTGTTACCACTTCCCCATCTACCTCCTGTTGATTTATTTTTTTCCATACTTAACGCTGTTTCCCGTGTTCAGTCCATTGACAGCATGTTGACCCCTGTATACGACATCATTCCAGTTCACTCTATCCCATGCACACCTTTCACCCTCCTGCATGTTCAGGCCCCCCATCATTGAAAATCTTTTTCACTCCATCCTTCCATTTCCAATTTGGTCTCCCCTTTCTCTCTGTTCCATCCACTTCTGACACATATATCTATTTTGACAACCTTTCCTCACTCATTTTCTTCATATGTCCAAACCATTTCCACACCCACTTCAGCACTCTCAACCACACTCATTTTATTACCATGCCTCTCTCTTACCCTTTTATCACCTACCCATTCAAACCATCTCACATCAGATATAGCCCTCAAACATATTATTTTGAACACATACACCTTCCTCTATACAACCTCATCTATAGCCCATGGCTCACATCCATATTATATTGCTGGAACTACATACCCATTTTTGCCCTCCATGATAACGATCTCTCTTTCCACGCATTTTTCAGTGTTCCAGAACATTTGCCACTCATCTGCCAGTTGACTTGCTTCCACTTCCATGATTCCATTTGCTGCCATGTCTACTTCTGTTTATCTAAAGCACTTCAGTTCCTCCAATTTTTCTGCATTCAAACTCACACCCAAGTAACCTGTCCCTCAACCATGCTAAACCTAATAGCCTTGCTTTATTCACATATACTCTTAATACTCTTAACTTCCTCTTTTCATGCACTCTCCCAGACTTAGTCATCAACTTCTGCAGTTTCTCATTCAAATCTACAACCAGTGCTGTATCGTCAGTAAACAACAGCTGACTCACTTCCCAGATCTTTTCATCCTCTACAGTCTCTTCAAGACTCTCACATTTACCTCCCTCACCACCCCATCCATAAGCAAATTTAAAAAGCCATGGTGACTGCACGCCCCTGCCACTGGCCATCCTTCCTTGGAACCATTCACTCATCTCTCTTCTTACTTGTACACATGCCTTCTACCCTTAATGAAAATTTCTCAATGCTTCTATAGCTTCCCTCCCACACAATATAATCTTCAGATCTTCCACAAGGTATCTATGTTAGCCCTACCATATGCTGTCTCCAGATTCATAAATGCCACATACAAATCCATCTGTTTCTTAAAGTATTTCTCACTCACGTTCTTTAAAGCAAGCATCTGATCCGCACATCCTATACCTTTTCTGAAACCACGGTGTTCATCCCCAGTCTGAATCTCACTACATGCCTTCACCCTCTCACTTGCTACTCTCCCATACAACTTACCAGGTTCACCAACTTACCAGGTTCACTGAACAGTCTCCTACCTCTGTAGTTTTAACATGCATTTTGCTAATCCTCAGGCATCTCTCCATGATTCAAACATTCACTGAAATTCAACTGCAGTGCTGTCCACTCCAGCTGCCTTGCCACATTTCATGTTACATAAGGCTTTCACCACTTCTCTCTTCAGCTAACCACTCTCCATGGTTTTCTCACTTTGCATACCATCCCAACCCAAACACCCTACATCTGCCATCATTTTATCAAACACATTCAACAGTCCTTCAAAATACTCTTTCTATCTTCTAATTTCATCATTAATTGCTGCCACTTCCTCCTTTTCCCCATTCACCAATGTTCCCATTTCTTCTCTTTTTTTTTGCACACTATTAAACTCCTTCCAAAATATCTTATTCTCCCCAAATTTAACTGATACTCACTCACTCCAGCTCTCATTTGCCTTTTTTTCAACCACTGCACCTTCATATTGACCTCTCTCTACTTTCTCTTATACATCTCCCAGTCATTTGCACTTTTCCCCAGTAAGTACCACCTAAATGATTTTCTTTTCTCATACACTTGTAACTTCATCTCACCTTTCACTACCCTTTCTGATTTGTCTACCTCCCACCTTTTGCATACCAGATACATCTCTCGTACTCCTGGAACCACATTGTTCTTCCCCAATTTGATGTTTTGTGTACCCTCTCAGTCACCATTCTCCCATACAGCATAACAGGTGCACTCATAGATTTAAAAGTTCATAATTCAAACATTCACTTTTGTTCCTCATGTGTTTATACAGTGGTACCATACAGGCATTCCATCAATTCTCAGGCACTTCACCATGATCCATACACACATCGAAAATCCTAAGTAACTAATAAACAACACAGTCACCTTATTTCTTAAGAAATTCAACTGAAGTCCCATTCACACCAGCTGCCTTGCCACACTTCATCTCATGCAAGGACTTCACCACCTCTGCACATTTTACTAAACCATTTGACATGACTGTCTCACTTAATATATTTCTACATCCAAAACATCCCACGTGTGGCACCCTGTCGTTGAACACATTCAGTGGTCCTTTGAAATACTTACTTCATCTCCTTCACCTCATCTCTGCCTGTTACCACTTTCCCATCTGTCTTCTATTTGTATATATTTATATAAAGGTGTTACTGGGCTCTGCTTACAAGTGGTTACATCTCTCGTTAAAAGTCACCTTTGGCGAGGCTGTATCATTTGGAGTACAGACTGTGCAAAGAACTATCCACTCCATAGAAGTCTGTAGTTCCATGTTTCTAGAAGTAGTGCAGCCTTAGGTTGTGTGAGCCTTTAGAAAGAGATACTGCATAACACCAGGACCCAAAAGTAAAGAGAAGCCCTGGATGATTGTAAATAAATAAAGTAAATAGATATGTATATGGTAATGTATATATTTAACATATGTGAGATAACCATGATTAGGAAATTCAGTTGCTCATTCTGTCTCAGCTACTATAAAAAAAATATTTGGTGTAAATGGGAGATACAAGGTTAATGCATTTATATTCTTGATATGTTGATTTTATGTATATCCATAGGTCAGCGTCAGAAGAAGGAGGAAGATGATGGGTCCGATTTTGATATGATGATTGAGGGAAAGTTTTTCAATAGACGGCAAAATATGGACTTCACTGACCTACTGTGGACTGTTCTTATAAGTAAGTGTGTCTTTCTTTTTTTTGTTTCTGATTATATATTTTTATGTTTTATGGCACAAGGTACTAGGTTTATTGACTATGGTAGCTTTTGAGATAATTGCACTAGGAACAACTTTATGCTTAACACAAAGATTATATTTTCTCCCATAAGCTCCTTTCTTCCATTTGAAGTTGTTCAGTTATATTCACATTATAGCCCAGTTAGTAGCCTGTCACATGTTATTAGACTCTTCCTAGTTGAATATCCACATTATAGTCCAGTTATTAGCCAGTCACATGTTAGTAGATTCTTCCTAGTTGTAGAAAGTTTATATGACATTTCTGTTACATATGGGAATCTACATTAAGGCTGGTCAAAATAAAGAAAGAAAAAGGAAAGTTTAGTCAAAGAATGTTTGAGGAAATGGATAACTTAAAAAAGATAGGTCATAGATGTTTGGAAGATATGAAATGGAAGAGTCCCAAAACTTAGGGAGATAGGTCATAGATGTTTGGAAGATATGAAATGGAAGAGTCCCAAAACTTAGGGAGAGCAATAGACATCAGAAAGACCCTCAATGAAGCTGCCATGAGCTTCATAGTGATTACATGACAGTGGCCTCCTGAGTAATGCATAGCCTAGACATTGACTGAGACTCTTAAGCAGAAACCAGCATAATATATGTAGAAGAGAGAAAGAGAAAGTATCTACCTATGAGTAGCTACAACAAGATTTAGCTATAATGGCAGGGCTAGTGAGAAGCATTCACTACATGTCTTGCTTGATGAATAAGACTGTTCTCAGCTACTGTCTATTTTGCATAATCTATTTTTGGTTCATTTGGAACTGATTAAAACCACAAGTCAAAGACTCTTCTAAATATTTCTGTATTTATTCTGTGCATGTTCCTTATTTCTCCTGGCAACACGCTGAATACCATTCTAGGATTCTGGTTGGGCTGTCATGTATTTTTGTTTGATTTATTTTCAGTATGTTCCATGGTATTCTTGTGTCTTTAATAACTGTATTTTCCCTTTTGAGATGTTTTCAGGTTAACACAGTTTCTTTTATACTATTAGTTTGTTTCTCTGTGTATATTATCATATATCTTTCTCTTTTTGGGGGGCTGAATAGTTGTAGTTTTTTCATGCTTTTGTGGTAAACCATGTTCCATTCCCTCAATTTTCTCGTGAAGTGCTTCCGAATTCCCTCTAATATGTTTATTTCTGTTTGTTTAGTTGGTGGCTGTACAACAGCAGTATTCAATTTTGCTTCTTAAAAACTCAATAAAGTTTTGATTGATAGGTTCCCAACTCTTGTACTGAAAGTTTCCAAAATCATACCACATCACTTGACTTGATAGTGTTAACCTCTCAGTATGCTTTCTGAAATCTAGTTTCTCATTTATGATGACACCCAAGTCTTTTATGATTGCTCTACTTTCTGTCACTTTCCTCATTGGGTCTTTATATGGTACCACTAATGAATCCTTTTTTGTTCAGTAACTTACTTGCTCAAATTTATGTTTTTCAAATTCTTTTAGGTTCATCTACCCTTGAGTAAGTTGTGTTTAAAGTCTTTTTACATTCCCATTTGATCAGTCTCTGATTTGATCATTTTGCTTACTTTGGTGTCATCAGCAAGATCCTCAGTATGCTTTCCTTTACAGTACTTTGCTGTCATTATCTGATGACATTATTGCAGAGAGTACTGAGGCCAACACCATTCCCCATCTGTGTCTGATAACATTGTCACTAAGATATCTTCTTCCTCAGACATGGTTCCATTTGCTACCATTTTGAACTATATGTTTGAAACTCTTTAATCCATCTTCCTCTCATCTTTAATGTTATGTTTAGCTACTTTTTCTTGCAAATTCATGTGATTTACTTTGTCAAATGCTTTTGCAAAGTAAAGAAAAACAGTATTCATTCCTTATCTATAGAATAAATTTTCATATATACCATTGTGATGAGGTAACAATTAGGTTTGCATACTTTTTTCTTGGCACAAATCCATGTTGGCTTTTTTATGTAACTATTCTTGATTAGGTAGTTTTATATGTATCCCTTTATCATTCTTCCAAATGCTTTTATTAGATGCAAAGTCAAGCTAACTGGTCTGTATCGTTTAGAGATTAGGTGAGATCCTCCTTGGTGTCAGTTTATGAATGTATACAGTTTTGCTCTCATCCAGACTATGCCTCAGTGATATCATCAATGCTTTTGCTGTTGCTGTTTTTGCATTTTTGAGGAATATGGTCGGGGTTCTAGCTAGTCATGGAGCTGAATTTTCTCAGAGCTATTCAATTGTTTTGATTATGATATCTTCCAATATTTCAATATCTGTAAGTGCACTTTCATCTTTTTGACTAAACAGTGTTCATCTTCCAGTTTCCCATAACATTTTGAGATGTATCCTTCTCCAAACTGAAATGGTCCCATCCTTATTTTCTTGCTTTTTGCTTTGTGCATGTATGGATTTCTTTCCATGTTCTATATAACTTGTTCTTCTTTTAATTTATTGTCTCTACCATGAGATTTTAGTATTCTATTTGTCTATATTTTCCATGTTCTACATAACTTTTTCTTCTTTTAATTTATTGTCTCTACCATGAGATTTTAGTATTCTATTTGTCTATATATATCTCTGATGCCCGTTCCCTCTGGGAACTCCCATCTAGGGACTGCCCATGGCAAAAGAGTCTCCACTTATCTCTGTCCTTACATGCCTCCCTTGCATACACCATCCATGCATTCTTCCCCATTTCTCTCCCTCCAGGACTCTATCTGTCTATTTCCCCATGTCACAGGTGGTCTGCCTCTCACACCAACCACTGAAATCATACTATCATACAGTCTTTTTGTAAACTCCCCATCATGCATTCTTTCCACATTCCCAAACCACTTTAAAGAACTGTGTTTCACCCGCTCTTCCACTCCACAATTCATTCCCTTTGCATTTGCAGCCATACACCCCCCTCATTACTTTCTTCATTTAATCTAGTCATACCACATGTTCCTTTCAACTAACTTGTATCCACATCCTGGATTCTTGACCTCTGAAACTCATCCCATGTCCATGTTTTGGCCGTGTAGGTAAGGGTAGGGAGGACTGTGCTATCCCTTAAGGGATCCAGTGACTCTTATACCCTTTACTACTCTCTCCCTTATTTTTACTTCCTTATCACCTAACTTACCAAAAGTAGTTAACAACTAGTTAAATTGTTACTTCTTCCAGTTTTTCCCCCTATATCTATAACAGAGATTAGTACATTTTCTTATCTCACTCGATATGGGCTTGCAAAATTCAATACTTTACTCTTTTTCCTGTGAAACACCATTATTTTACTTATACTCACATTTACCTTCAGTTACCTATGATTACACACATCATAAAACACACTTACAGCCTTCTGCAACTCCTTTTCACTCTCAGGAAAAATGACAGTATCATCTGCAAGCTGGCCTGTCACAATCCACCATACCTCGCCCCCATGCTTCATCTCTAAACCCCTTTTCCATAGTTTTACTTTCATGAATCTTATCACCCCATTCATGTATACATTAAAAAGCCATGTTGACATTGCACAGCCCTGCCACACACCCACATGTATAACAAAACTTTAGCTTACCTCTCCATCCACTTTACACATGCATTTGCTCCTCTATAGAAGGCTTTAACACCATTTAACAGTTGTTCCCATACCCATATATCCTTACTACATCGCATAAGGCATTCCTCTTGACTCTTTTATACTCTTTTTGGATTCATTTTTCATCCAACTCTCTTAATCTTGCTCCTTTTGTCACTGTCCTCTTCTTTTTCCAGAGTGAAAAACAGGGAGAGAGAGATTCAGTTTGGTTTGAGGAAAGTTGATCAAGTTTTGAAGTCAAGTTCATTTAGACACGGCTCTCAAATAAATTTATAGAGATAAAGCTTCATTTGAAAATTATATTGTACAAGGGTTAACTTGTCCTTTGCAAAATAGGAATAACTTCAAAGAAGAGAATTTTCAGTACATAAACAAGATTCCCAGTTCTTTTTAAAGTCATATTGAGCCTAGGCTCTAGAGGTAGGGGACTCCCAAAGACTACTTCAGGTAGCTATTTGTGAGTTGTGGAATTTCCAAAATTCATGAGGCCAGAGATGTGTATATGTTTATTGTGGGTCCATAAAGTTATCATAAGAGATGAGAAAATCCTGAGTAGCTTTAAGAAATGAATAGCAAGAAGTTGAATTTAAGAACATAAAAGTGTTAGATTTATGAAATTACATTTATGCCTCTAAGAAATCCCATCCAAATCCAGATTTAAGGAAGTGTTTGAGATGAGGTGGTACATACATCAACGAGGAGAAGGTGGATTGTATTTGAAAGGAGGGGAAGAGAGCAGAATTGAGTCATCATTGTATGAGAGATTTAGATAATATGTTGAAGATGAAACAAAGGGAACAATGGTACAAGCAAAATATAACCTACAGGAATATTGAAGATAGATTAAGCTAGAAGTAAGCTTCAAAATTCTGTGTGTGAGAGAGACATGGGCATCACCTTCATCTACAAGGAGAATAATTAAGAAGACACACTGTTTGTTGGCTGTTACTGGAATAGCTTTGAATTATATGGACAAGGAAATATTTAGCAAGCTGTTCATATCCTACGTAAAGCCAGAACTAGAATATGCCTGTCGAGTTTGGTCACTTCTTAGGATATAAAATTTGTAGAATTAGGAGAGCAATAGGCAAAACAGAGGACAAGTGTGGTCGGAGGCAGCCAGACTTTGAGCCACATAACATCAGAGGTTGGAGACTCAAGGTCCTTGAGGCATACAACAGGTATGTTTATGTTAGAATAAGCACAAACACCTCCTTTGAAGTGGAATCATGAGTGGAGTTTATAGGTAGATACAAAAAAGAAACTAGTGGAACATCATTAGACAACTGTGTCTCAGAGAGAATTAAGAAATTAGGAGAGGTAATAGACAGATGGTGTTCAGCTGAGGAGAGGTTACTAGAGAGACCATGAGTGTTGGTATAGTGAATAGAAAAAGAGGAAGGTCTCACAGGGAGGGAAGGGTCATGGAAGGGGCCGGTACTACTACTGCCAGAGAGCCCTCCCTCTCATTGGCAATAGAGTTAGGCAGAAACCTGGAGATTCTTACTACCCAATGATGCTAGGGACTAGGGGCTGATGTAGTGAACACTATTTCATAGAAGAATTATATTGTTAGTGTACTCTATATTTAATGGATGTTGACTGTTGATTTTTATCTCTGTGCTTTTTTTTTTTTTTTTTTTTTTAGAGAGAGCAG
>JAYMFT010355887.1:0-22889 GCA_038088735.1 Panulirus argus
GTTTTTCAGTATACTCTCTAGGCATTTCATGATGTTAGATGTTAACACAACAGGTCTAAAATCTTTGAGATCTTTTGAAGTAAACTTGCTGCCCTGCATAGCGTATTATATATGAAAAGCTGTGCTCAGTGAGAGCTTCGTGAAGGAAAATAAGATTTCAACATTCTGTTTACATTTTTATAACTAAATTTATTGAATATTACCACTTTGAAAACTTTATGGTTTCAGATTGGCATTAATTAGGACATTGAAAAAAAAAATCAAGGCAGGATTATGTCCTGGAAATAGTTTTTTGATGTTTTGCATTTGCACTTGATGTGGGACAAGTCGATTTTTTCATTTTCTTTGAAATATCCTTTTATATTGCAGTACAACTGGAACTTCAAAACTCTGAGGCTCTCTGAAAAGACTTGCAACTAAGAGTTAGGAATTATGGTCCATTTGTTGCTGGCAGTTATGTAGCAGTAACTGTATGTTCCAATTTTTTTAGACGAGTTAGACCTCTGAAGACAACATGGAATCCATTGATACCCAAGAGGAGATGGATGACACAACTTATAAAGAAGGAGAAGAGGATGGAGTGAATCAAAAGTGTGATCAGTTGAGCAGTGAGGAAGAACAGTTGAACAGTGAGAAAAACCAGGTATCTGAAAATGGTTTGATGTTAGAGGAAAAGGAAAGATTACAAGCAAGAATAGTGGAATTGGAAGAACTCTATGAGAAGACAAGACTTGAATTGGAGGCTGCACGAAAGGTAAGATGTGCTGGTTAATTGTTAAAAGACTATGAATCATTTGACAATGTCGACTACCTCTAGTCACCAGTTGTTAGGAGGTGGATGGGTACAGGTAAACCACTTCCCCTTCTTCCTGCCCTCTCTGATGTACCCACATAATTGTTACTGATTATTGCTGCCCGTTTGATGACAGTTTTATTTGATGTAGAGAAGTATATGATATGATAGTTGCTCTTAAACAAAATTCCTTTAGGTGCAATAAAAAACAATAGTTACAGAAGTGAGTCATAGGGTGGGGGAGTAGGCAAAGGTTCTGTGAGAGATGAAGAATGTGTGGAAAGAGAGCGGAAGTGAGTCATAGGGTGGGGGAATAGGCAAAGGTTCTGTGAGCGATGAAGAATGTGTGGAAAGAGAGAACATTATCTTGGAGAGCAAAAATGGGTATGTTTGAAGGAATGCAGGTTTTACCTCTCTAGTCCGACGCTCTGAGGTCTGGCAACTCCCATGCTCAGGCACATATTGAATCTGCCGCCATTAGTTTGAGGATCTGCCATCAGGGTGGTGCTCTTAGCGAGTTAGCAGCAATAAGGTGCCAAAATCTGTTTACATTGCAGCCAAGCTAAACAACAATCCTGTTAATTTCTTATATTTAACTGTATTTTAGCCCTTCAGGATTTCATCCAAGAGACCAAGAGGTATGAAAGATGGTGATAGTGCTGATAAGCATGAGCATAAATCATTATCAGTGCTTGAAAAGGTGGTGTTACTAAGAAAATTAGATAAAGGAACATCTGTAAAGAGTTTGTGTGAGTACTGTGAGATTGGATTGTCAACTGTGTATGACTTAAAGAAACAAATGGAGACGATGTGGATAGGGAGCTGTGGTTTCAGTGTATTACACATGACAACTAGAAACTGAGTGTGAGCGGATGTGGCCTCTCTCTCTCTCTCTCTCTCTCTCTCTCTCTCTCTCTCTCTCTCTCTCTCTCTCTCCCTCCCTCCCTCCCTCCCATATGTTATCCTACGCCCCTCATTACCTTATCTTATGCAGTATCTCAAGAGTCTTTCTCGGTTCGCACCTGTGACATATTTCTGAGAATCTCTCTCACTCGTGCTCCTGAATCTCTCTCATTCCCCATCCTGAATCATTCACCCATGATTCGCAATCCCTTTCACCTATGCCTCAGAATCCCATGTTCTTCTCTCTTGCATATGCTTCGTGTTTTCTTTCTCTCGTCTTCGTACCCTCTTCCTCACTTTACATCCTTCTCCTCATGTCTGACCCTCACTCATTCGCGCATTTCTCCTCTTAGATTTCCTCTGACCCACCAAGTCTTCCTCAGGAAGCCTCTCTTTACTTCCTCATTTGGGCCTTCTCGTCCTCATTGAAGCCTCCCATTCTTCCTCACAAAGCCTCGCTCCTTCCCTAAATAACCTCTTTTCCTTCCCCCTCTTCTTCATTAACCATCTCTCCTTTTTCCGACGCGTTGTTCTTTCTTTTCATTTATTCCACACCTCTTTTCCTATCTTATATTTCTTCTGATTTCTTATCCTCCCAGACCCACCGCCTTTCCCAGTGTCCTACAGTAGCGCTTCCTTACTCCCATCCTGTCCTCTCCCGTCCCGTTCCTTCCCATCCTGTCCCTTCCCCGCCCGTCTCTTCCCACATTCTTGCCGTCCTGGAGTAGGGAATTTACCGGTGTGGTGATCGTCAAATTCCGCGGCTAAAAATGAAATGTTTTCCGATGTTATGTGGAAGATGCCCGGCGGGGCCCGCCGTAGTCCCGTCTCTTGTTTTCTGTGCCGCCGCCACTCTGCTTTGTTTACCATTTTTAATGCGTGCATCATTTTGGTTTTTGTTCCGTCTTGCTACTCTGCCGGGTCGATGAGGTGGGAGTGGCCTGTTTCGCCGGGGTTTTGTGGCCAAGGCAGTTCACTTTGATCCTCGTTCAAGTGCCGCCAGCAGCGGTGGTGTTAGTTCAGTCCTCAGCTTCTCGAGTTGAAGCGCTTGAAATTTCCCACCTTCAATGACTGCGTTACTCCTGGTCTCTCACACCGTAGAAGTAATCAACTTGCTTTCCTGTTTCCTGCAGCCACTTCAGTTACTCAGGTTCTGTATTTGTGATTTTGTTGAGATTTTTCTTCTTTTCCTCAAACTGCCTCCGTTTAGTGCGTTACCTCGTTTCTTGTAGCTAAAGCTGTCTTTTTTTTTCCCCCGTAATTTTTCACAGCTGGGTTGCTTTAGATCATTGTAGCTTTCATTACTAAGTCGTTTTTCGTTAAAATCGATCCGGTTTAGTTCATTCCATTTTTTGTGTCTGCTTCATTAGCCTTGTTCCTATGTTTCTCTAGCAGTGTTAGACCGGTGATCCCATTCTGTGTATTTATGTCAGTTTGGTTTATTTCGTATTTTCTGTAGCCGTTTCATGAGCGTTGTTCCCATTTTCCATAGCATTATCCAGCAGGTAGACTCCATTTTTTGTGGTAGTGCCAGTTGATTTCATCCCCCATTTTTTTTCTAGTAACTTCACTGCAACCCAGATTCAATTTTCCACGTTCTGGAGCTCCGTCCATCCGTACATTTTCTATAAAATGGTAGTTTCACCTCCGAATCTGCCTGTCAGCTGCTGCTAAAGTTTCTCCTCGGTTCGTTTAGCGAATGACGGGTGAAAGCTGGTTGGTGTAGAGGCCTGGCTACAGAGACCCTCCTCTCCGTCCGAGATATCTTATCGAGTCCTTCAAGGAAAGATATTTGAACGTCGCTTGAAGTCGAGCAGTGATGTCCGTGGTGTTGAGAGAGAGAGAGAGACAGAGAGAGAGAGAGAGAGAGAGAGAGGCAGACAGAGAGACAGACAGAGAAGAGATCCAGGTCATTGTGCCGCGTGAAATTTTGTACTTGAGTCTCTCTCTCTCTCTACCCCTGTGGGGAAGGATCTTGTACGCAGCGTGTTACCAGAGGTTTGTGGCCGAGGAAGAGGGCCTCTCTCGAGTGCGAGGGAGGAGTCGAGCCAGAGGAGTGCGTCCGAAGTGTAAGGCAATACCTGTATTATGCAGAGCGAGTGGGAGCTGGTGATGGTCTCCATTGTCCTCTCGAGAGGCCAAACACCAGCTGAGTACTGGCTGGGAGAGGTGCGGATCCATCTGGCCGTTGGTTTGGGAGAGGGGCGGATCCATCTGGCCGTTGGTTGGGAGAGGGGCGAATCTATCTGGCCGTTGGTTGGGAGAGGGGCGGATCCATCTGGCCGTTGGTTGGGAGAGGGGCGGATCCATCTGGCCGTTGGTTGGGAGAGGAGCGGATCCATCTGGCCGTTGGTTGGGAGAGGGGCGGATCCATCTGGCCGTTGGTTGGGAGAGGGGTGGACCCAGCTGGGTGTTGGCTGGGAGAAGGGGCGACGACCCAGCTGCCTTTGGGATGAAAATAATACATAGTTTAGCCATAGAAATTACATGTTTTTCTTTTTTCCATCATTGCACACGTGGAGGGCAGTAGATGTTGAACCTATTAGCTGTTATATCTGGGGCGGGACGTGTTAAGATCTTATCATCACCACTCAGTCGTAACCGTAATCTAATCAGTATCATAACATGCGAATGCCGCTTAATCTATTCCTATTAATCCAGCTTAATCTGGCCCTTAAGCTTCAGCATTAAACCTAAGCCAGTAGTGTCCATATGGTCTGTTTATCAGTCCAGACGAGTCGGGCTGTTTACAATTAAAGGGACGTGTGTTTAGTGGGTGTAAGCTCCTCAGTCTGGTGATATTTGCCAAGCACTCTTTCTTGTGTTGTTTACAGTCGTCGCTGTTGATGCTGTTTGCAGTCATTGTTAATGCTGTTTGCAGAGATGTAAAGTGTCTCAGACGATGGGTGTCTCGGAAGGTGGGAGAGCTGTGGGTTCCCCACTACCCAGCAGTGGACATTGAATGCCCCCTACCACACCCCCATCCCTCTCTCTCTCTCTCTCTCTCTCTCTCTCTCTCTCTCTCTCTCTCTCTCTCTCTCTCTCAGGCATTATACTTTTGCTTTGCTGTAATGTCCCCTTTGAATCTCACTCCCCTTCCCCTGCCTTTGAAATACAATCCTCTTCATTGAAGTCACCTTATAAACGCTTTCAGAAGTATTTCCGTGTGGACGCGCTCGAGAGATATTCCCGTCCAGTCCTTTGAAGCAGAGCCGATTTAAACCCCCTGAGCGACGGGGAGGCTTACATACATTTCTGTGGTCGCACGGAACGTAAAGTCGTCACGGGGGGGGGGAGGAAGGAAGGCAGGTAGGTAGGAACGTATGTATACGTTAGATGAGACTGGAGATGGGAACGATGTGGATGGTTAATGAGAATCTCTCAGAGAGAGAGAGAGAGAGAGAGGAGAATGTGAGGAGTAATGTTTGAAGGTCAAGACGTATTAGAGAAAGGTGAGAAGCGGGTTGCCCGCTGTGGGTGTGGCCTGCTGAAGGTCGTAGCATAAGAATATGACTGGAGATGCTGACGGACAGGTTGGGCGGCGCTGACGAAGACGTCTGGTGGACGAGGTGGATGGGTTTCGTGGGAAGAGCCGGGAGTGTGATGGGTCGGGAGGAGGGAAGATTGTGTGAGGAGGAGGAGGAGAAGGAACCCAGGACGGCGGGGCTGGGAACCCGAGGGCCCAGTAACTGATCCCTTTGCCGATCCAGTTACAAGATTAAACACAGTCTTCACCTGCCTGTCACAAGCGCCACCAGTTTTATAACAGGCCGTCACCAACTGAACGAAAAAAGCAAAAATTTACCTCCTGTGGTATTATGGTCTTTAGAGGACAATTGATTGTGCTGGTCTTGCGTGCGTGCTTGCCGTAAGAGGGACGGGCATCTTGCTGTGGAAAGTTCGCGCAACTGTGACATTCTGTCGACTCGAACACATTTCCGCAACATTCGTTGCGTTAGATTAAGCAACCACGAATGGAGAACCGAAACTATCATGATAATCAAGGTTTCCAAGGGACAGACAGACAGACGCTCGCAGTTCCAGGAAGATGCGGAGGTAAATGGCAACAAACCTCGACCCTCCCCTGCCATACATCTGGACTACTCCTTTGGTGCTGGGACGTAAAAGAACCTTCGACCTGTCGCCTCACCTCGGGAGCGCCGCCTCTGATGAATGCCTCCTGGGAAATCTATCATTCGAGAGCCACTTTTGCCAGTCTCAAGTGTTCCTTTTTTTCAGGAAGGTGTCTGCTCCCCTTCCCAGCCCCGGGGGCTGGGGAGCCTTTAGCTGTCAACACGCCTGGTGCCACGCATTTAACTCCCGCTAGGTAAACATTGACCTTTAGGATAGTGGGAGTGGCTGAGCCGTATAGGGCGGTGATGGTGGCGCAGATGATGGCATTGCGGTAAGGTGGGTTTGCTTAGTGAGTGTCTGTGGTGGTGTTGAGTGAAGCCGTGGTTCCTCGGTAATTCCTGGGGGTGGTAGAGATGGTTTTGGTGGTTTGGGGTGAGGGAAGTGGTAGTCGTGGTGACAGAGGAAGAACAGTCGTCAACTTTTTTGGAGATAGTGGTACAGAGGAGGGCCAAAGGTCAGTAGTGAAAACAGTGTTGGAGACGCAGCACTGTGGCTGGCGGTACTCGCGGTCCGTACCGTCGCACTCGGGGGGGCCGTACCATCGAGAGGCTGAGATGCGACAGATTGGGGGCTGTAGCGCAGATGGTGTAGCCTCGCCCTTCTGGGAGGGGGGAGTCTGGGGCGCTCCTCCTCCGGGCTGCCTGGGGTTGCCCCAGCCTGGAGCCTCAGGAACTGCCCCCCTGGATCAGTTTGGGTTCACCCGATGCGCGAGACACGCCGACTTAAGGTGTTTCCGATTGGTACTTCTGATTGGTAGTAGTTGGCCCCAACGTGCGGCGGTCTGAGCGGGTCGACTGGCCATTTGGAGGATGCCTCAGCGTGGGATAGCGGACCAGGTTGACCCCGGTGTGCGTCCGTTTGAACGACTGGGGTTAGCTGGCCTGCGGCCGTGGCGACTGCGGGATCGATGCGAACGAATCGGCAAATCTACTTGTGAATTGGTGTGACGTCGACGGTTTTATCGGGTTTAATTCCGCGGTTTGTTGTTGGGAGCGCGGTCCGGATGGCCGTTTTCCCCGGGACACGGCGACGGGAGTAAGTTGACTGACTCGTTCCAGAACCGAACCCATATCGGTGTTTGAGACCGGGCCGGCCGGTATGGGGGAGGGGAGAGGGGCGGCGGCTTGACACCTCGCGGTGCAATGTATTTGTCGTCGTTGTTTGAACCACCCCCGGAAGGACCGTAGTTGAATGGGCTTCCGTTTGTTGGTGGTAGTTAGCAGGAGAACAACCGCCGGCCAGGGTAGTCAGCATTAGTGGAGATTCTTCAGGAGTAGTGTTAGTCCCGTGGTTAACCGTTAAGCGACCAGGAGAGGTAGTCACGGGGAGCAGGTGCAGTTAGCAGCAGCTGGAGCGATAGTTACGGGGGAGGGGGGCGTGGCGGGTGTAGTTAGCAGCAGCGGGAGCACTAGTTACTGAGGGTGTCTGTAAGTTAGCAGAAGGAAGTACGATAGTTATGGGGGGGGGGGGTGTAGTTAGCAGCAGCAGCAGCAGCAGGGGCGGCAGTTACGGGGTGCGGTTGTAGCTATCAGGGGCGGTAGTTACGGGGGGGGGGGGGGGGGGGGGGGGTTGCGGGTGTAGTAGTTAGCAGCAGGAGCAGCAGGAGGGGAGGTGGAGGAAGGTGGTGGCGACCGGCTATCGTCTTTAATCTGTTAGAGCGACAGGAGGAGCGGCTGCTGCTGCTGCTGCTGCTGCTGCTGCTGCTGCTGCCCACCCAACCCACTGCCACCACTATGACCTTACTCTCGTTACTCGTTATCCTAATGGTGCCACTCTCCCTCCTCCTCCTCCTCCTCCCCCCCCCCCCCCTGCGACCTTACCGTAAGCCCTGCGCCTTACTCTCTACTCTTTCGCTCTACTACGGCCCTCACTGTAGCTACCGCCCCTAACTCGCCGTCGTCACCCCCCGGCCCTACTCGTGCACTCGCTCAGCCATCATTTTACTCTCACTCGCTCTTTACTCGTCGTCGTGCCTTTCCATTCCTTGCCCCCACCCCCCTGCACTTCCGTCTGGTTACTTTTCTGCTTCTTTTTCTCGGCCAGTGTCGTACCTCGTCTCAGGGACTTACTCTCTTGACTCTTCTCCTTCTGAATGGTATATCTGTCTTTATTTATTGTTCTGGATTGGATTCTACGTGTAGCATTTTTCCTGTTGCTTGTGAAGCATTTTTGTTTTCCATCCATTTCAGTTTCTCCTCCGATACCTTAATTGTACTTGTTTTATGGATATCCTTTTTAGCTTTGCAGTTTTTATCTAGATATTTTTTCGTAGTTAACCTTCGGTGTCTTAATCTTTCCTCCTTTATTTGTTACCACGTGATCTCGAGCTCATCTCAGCTACCTGGAAAGTAGAAATGAAAAATGATGCCTCTAAATGATCGTAAGATTTAGGAAGAAAGAAAAAAAGACGAATTTAGCACATCTCACATACTCGCAAGATGAAGTGAAGGATGTCTGGTATATCATCAGATTCCTGTCTTTAGAATTAAGGGACCCGGATGTCTCCTGAAACATCCTATTCATGGCAGTAGACACACGCAAGATCCAGCAAGAGGCTTGCCCCTTGTCCTCAGGAATCCTTCTTAGGGCGTGCGTGGGAGCGGCACTTCAGCTCAAGTCGTCATATCAAAAGTTCGCGTGCGCGTTGACCGTCTCCCCTTATAATTAATTTCATAAACGAAAATGCGTCCTGTTGATACAGTGCCGCGTAAAATATGATGGAAAAAAAGCTAGTAACTTCATTTTGAGTCATTAATATTCCCAGTGTTTTTATTTTTTTTTTTATGCGCCCCGCCTTTTTTTTACTCCAGTATGAAAGTAATGAATTAGACAGTGCCATGTCGGGGTGGATTTAACAGTGTCATGAATAGCGTAGGTTTTTATCGTAAGGAATTGTATGTTTACGTTACAGATACGAAATATATCGTTTTTTTGATGATTACGTTTCGTATTTATTTGAATTTTATCAGCGTCATGTAGGAAGATTTTCTTACGGATTTGCGTTCGCTATATTAATTGGAAATGGGGTCTCGTGTTAGTATGGCAGTTAGAGATCCAAGGATTATGAATCAGGAAGTTAGAATGGTAACCTCAGGGCTCCTGACACTGTTAATGAGAAGGATGCGGAGTGTGGGTAGCGAGGTTGGAACGGTCACCTCACAGCTCCTGAACACGCGCGAAAATCCAGCGTTCGTGCGGGGTCGACCAATCGTAAAATCTTGATAACGAGAGACGAAGGCAAAGGTTCTGATTGGTTGGTTGCTGGGGGTCAGCAGCCGCCAGCCAGGAATCCGTTCGTCGGTCTGGCGGTCACACGCGATTTGTTTCTGTAGTCAAGTTGTCGCTCACGAACTGCTCACGAATCCTCTCGTTATCCCGCCCGTTCTGTAAGCGTTCCGGCTTTTAATAATTCTCTCTTTCTTGCTAATTATCTCATCTTGCTCTCTTTTGCGTGCGTTATGATTTTTTTCAGCAATATTATATTCTATTTTCCGTCTTGAATTTCTCGCATAGTTTTAGTTTTTTTTTTTTCTCTCATTGCTGCTGTTATGAAGATATTTTCCTCTCGCTGTGTTCATTATTTCTTCACTCGTTGTCATTAACCTTCTTCATTTGCCCGGCTTGTAACGTAATTCTCCTTCATTAGGAGTTCCATTTGTTTTGATTAAGATTAACCATAATCCATTTTCTTTTAATGATCTGCCTGTCCTGTCTTCGTCAGAATTAAGCTTGTTACGTATCATCCATTGATAAATTTATTGTGCGATGCTTCATTTGCATTTGATATCATTATCATTAAGGCTTATATTGCATCATCACCGACTGCCGTGTCCTGGCGCCCCGGGCACCCCTCCCTCCCCACGTCAGTCGTCTTGCCTGGACCAGCAAATATTTTGTTGGTTTTGTAGATTTATGGGCCTGAGTTTTTTTCTTTTTTTTTTAAGCTGAGGAAACATAAGCCGGGTGTTGTGTACTAAGGACTAGTCAGCTTAGGGGAAGGAGGTGGTCAGAGTGGAGCACCGGGGGTGGGGGAGAAGAGAAGGTCTGTACGTACGTATGTTCTCCTCCTCTCCCTTTTCCTACTTCCTCTCTAAATTGGCCTCCGTTTCCTTCCGTCTCCCACTCTCTCCTCCCCTCCGTCCTCCTCTTCATTCCATGTCTTCCCCCATTCCCATTCGGCTTTTATTCTCCTTACACCCTTTTCCTCCTCATCATAATCCTTTGAACCTTTTCTTCGCCTCGCTTACCCTCAGGGCTTTGCCTTGCCTCCTCTCCCCTGTTGGGGCGGTGGTAGGCCGGGGGGGGGGGGTATATCCTCCCTCACCGGGGAGAGTAGACCTTCCCTCCCACCCAACAGTCGGTTCCGCTGCCACAATGCGCACGATCTATCGCCCCGTTAGGCTCCGCTGGGGGCAGATTATGGCCTCCCGATGATAGACCTATCGCCCCAAACGATCCATACGTCACCACACACCCTCCCCCTTTCTTCCCCCTTATCATTACCTTCATCTCGCCACCCCATTAATGGGCCCCCCCTCCTCCCCCACAACACAATAACCACCCCTCCATCACCCACCGCCCCCCAACACCGCCTCGTTTATCCCGATTGCTCGACCACCCTACCCACAGCACAACCCTCTCACCTGTAGCCCTAACTATCGCGTGATCACCCCGACTATCGCCCTGCCTATCGCCTGTTGGTGGTGGCTTTGGTGTGCAGGGTTGGGTAGGAGGTGGTGGTTTTGACGGTGGTGTAGCAAGGGGTTGGCGATTGTGGCGGATGGGCAGGGGAGAGAGCGGCGGCTCTGGGAAGGAGATCGGAGAGACGCGGGCAGATGTGGTGGGGATTGTGTTAAGAGTGTGGCTTACCATACGCAGGTAGTTGTGGTTGGTATGGATGGTGGTTATGGGGCTGTCTTGGGAGGGATTGTGGTCGTCCTCATTACGGTGGCGTAGTCGTCTTCGTCGTCGTCGCTGCCATGTTGACGGTTGTCGTGTTGGTCGTTGCGGTAGCGACAGTCGTGTTGGTACAGGGAGTGGAGGGCTGTGTTGGCATTCCTCCTGACTACTACTACTACTACTACTACTGTTGGCAGGACTGTCGTTGTCAGAACAGGATCTGCCGTGTGCCAGCAGCATCAGAACGAGTTCCTCGTGGGGCCCAGGCGTTACTAGCGTGTAAAACACCTGTTACATCTGCACCTTGGCTGTTGCTGTGCAGGTGTAGATATCATAAAGTCATCCTTAGTTTACACCTGTGACCCCCTGTGAACCGGTGTTGTGCAGGTGTAGGTATCGTCCAATCATCCCTGGCTCCCCCGATGGACGTGGGTCCTGGGACGATGAATCCCTCGATGACATAATCTGTCGGGATCGTACGTCAGCGTTTCTTCTTTATTTCGTGAATGCTACGAATCATCCCTTTGTGTTTCTTATTTACCTTCCAGATTACGTAATATTTATGGCGGTTTCTATAACGGAGGCTCCGAGATTTCCCTTTGAACAAAGGATTGATAGTCTCATGAGAAAGATTGATGATGAGATTTAGTGTTGAGTCGGCCAAGATTATACCCCATCGTCGGAGAGCTGGTGGGATTAACTCATCACGTCTGTCTGTCTGTCCCTCTAGAGGATATTTTTTTATATCTTTGATCTTTCATAATATATATTAACAGACCTAAATATATGCCTGGATCATATACCTTGAGTGTAATTGCTTAGTTGCTCGTCAGGGCATGAAGTATATATGTTAATGTATATGTGTATGAGTCAGACTGTGTTTGATATCTTTAGTCGAATTCGTTCGCTCCCTGGACCCTCACTTCAGGCGGACTCACTATGACCCTACGCCTCTGTACTGACATCCAGGCTGTGTTATCTGATGTCCAGCGTCGGTAAATCGTGTTGAAGTGTGACCAAAAGTTGTTGTGAGAGGCCGCGGAGACGCTCATTTTGCTTTGGTGTGACTTCGAGTCGAAGATCTTCAGCTCTTCCCCTGCCCCGCTGTTTGTCGTTAAACGAGCAACACAGAAAAACAAATTTTTTTCGTGTGTAGTGTGTAGGAGAATTGGCATCATATAGGGCGGGACTGGGCGGTGTAGGTGTGGGGTGTATTCCTTGTAGCTTAACGCTGCTGTAAGGGTCTCTTGTGTAATGTAAGGTCATGATGCGTAAGGAGGACGACGAAGGTGTGTTGTGTGATACGGATTCAACGGATGTAAAGGTTTTTGTCCTTCCTGAAGGGAAATAGTAGGACTGTTACCGGCGTGTCCCTTCGTTATTAAATGCTCCGGGCTTCCTCTGGAGTCCTTCACCACGATCTCATATCCTGTGCTTCTCCTGTCCCATGTCTTACGCAACCCGTACGCCACATCTCAGCCCATTTCCCATACCTTGGGCAGCCTTCATCCCGGCAGCTCGCACCTCGTGTTTCACAGATCCTTGGCCTTCCGTATTGCGTCATCATTTACCTCTCACACTCGGTAACCCGCACTGAGTTTTCTCGGGTTAACCAGCTCCAGTGTTCTCCAGACTCCTGAGTAACCCTTCCAGAGTCTCATCCTCAGTGTTTCATCCTCAACCGTCCCATCGCTGACCATTACGTAGACCCTCCCATCCAATCCGTCTCTCTGCCCAGCCGTAAGTTTCGGAAGGCCTTCTCTTGCTACACCGTTTGTCCCCAAGTGTAGGGGGTGGACTGAATGTGAGGGAGGAGAGATAGGAGGTGCGGTGGGAGAATTAGTGGGAGGGAGCAGTGAGGAAGGTGTGTCCAGCGGAGTGGAGGAATTTATGGAAGAATGTCAGGGGCAGGATTGGGAGGGACGGAACTTGGCGGAATGGAAGAGATGGCAGTGGGAAAGAGAGGGAGGGATGTTGTGGGTTGAGGAGTCGCTGGGAGAGTGCCATGTGGGAGGGAAGTATCCACTGAGACGGCTATATAGTGGAAAAGGGAGTCACAAGAGGCAGAGAGGGATGTAATGAGATGGAAGAAGTGATAACTGGAAAGAGACAATAGAAGGGATTTATCTAAGGGTGGAAGGGGATTTAACGGGAGAGAGAGAAATTGGATGGGTGTCACTCGCGAGAGGGGAATCCAGCAGAAGAGTGAAAAACGGAAATGGGAGGGGTATAGTCCGTGAAATGGAGAAGTTAATGTTTTGTATTACTTCCTAGGAGAGCGAGGCTGGTGGGACAGGGAACGCTAGGGTCTGTGGAAGGGGGCACAGCTGCTAGGACATCTGGGAAGTTGATCCAACGGAAGTTAGTGTGAGAGAGAGCGTCGTCTGGGAGACTCGAACCCCTCGGGAGCCTCCACCTTTGGAAACCCGTAACACACAAGTTGCGTCACGTCATGGATGAGCCCGTAACACATGAGGTCCGTCACTTCGTTGAACCCCGTTAGCTCAGGGCCTTCACAGGAGGACCCCGTTAGCTTTGAGCCTTCACGGGAGCACCCCGTTAGTTTAGAGCTTAGTCACTGTAGGAAACCCGTTAGCTAAGACCTTTGTCTTCCTTGAAACTCGTTAGCTTTAGAGCTTTCTTACCAAAGAAACGCGTTTGCTTACAGGCCCGTCACCCTCGAAACCCAGTGCCTCCAAGAGACCTGTTACGTTAGAGAGTCGTCACCTTGCGGACCCGTTACGCTAGGAGATTTGTCACCACGGAGGCCCGTTAGCTGAGAAGCCCATTGCCTTAGATACCCGTTAGCTGAGAACAACCGCGGACCCAGTCCATTCCGCGAAGCCTGCTGGTAATATTACAGCGCGGCGCGTTAATTAGAAACGAAATTCAAATCTAATTAAAATATAAAGTGCAATTGCAGCTTCATAATTAGCTTAATTAAATTAGCATCAATGGTACAATGAAGCCGGATAGAAAAGCTTTATTTTAGGGGGGAGAAATTTTATGTCTGTTTATAATTAGCGTTTCATTCTGTCCTCGTGAACCAGCGGGGGGGGGAGGGGGGGGGGCGTTGTGCCCACGGCCGTCCGTCCCCCCCCCCCCCCTCCCCCCCAAGGATTAGACTGATCTTTTGATTCGCTCATCTCTCACGCGTTCAGTTCGCAGCCGACCGACTGGATGATGAGGCCCGTCCAGTCAACCGGTCAGCTGTTACACAACCCCCACCCACCCACCCCCTCACCCCTTCCACCAGTCAGCTGTCGTGTGTGTGTCGTCATGGATCAGCTGATCTTTGTTTATTTCCGGAGCGCGCACACACACACACACACACACACACACACACACACACACACACACACACACACACACACAGCGGCAGTCAGGCAGACAGGCAGACAATGGCGTGACCTTCTCGCGTATTCCAGGAGAGTCGATATTTATTGATAAAGATATCAGGCGTTTCCAATAACGAATTGCTGGGGGTTAGAGGGGGTGAGGGGGAGGGGGTGAGGTGAAGTTAGGGGGGGGGGTTGTCATCCAGGATTGTATCGGATTTCCTTAATTGTACAAAAACTTTTGCGTAAAGCAGGGGGGGGGGGGCGGGGGCTTGTGTTGCGGGATCCGTGGCGCAACGCGAACTCAAGTCGTCCGTTTTGACCCACGGTGAGTTACGGTCTCTTTCGTGGTCGTTCGGCACGTGAGTTTAACGAACGATTCTCGCAGGGCGTTGCGACGAAAAAGAGCGTTCGAAGCGTCGTGTTTATCCACGAGACTCCCGAGCCGGACGGATGAAAGTCGGAACGCGTTCGAGTGTCGCGAACGGAAAGCGTCGATCGGCGCTTGTGTATTCCTGCGTCGTATTCTCGACACGTGACTGAAAGAGGTATTTTGCACGTTTTATTTATAGTTTCGGGCATAGGATGGGCGCGTGTGATGAGTGTGTGTGTGTGTGTGTGTTAGTACAGGCATGACACGGAGGGCTCCCGAGACACCAGCGGGTCATGGCAGGTCCCAAAGCACCAGGAGGGCGAGTCCGACTTGTGAAAATCTTTTCAGGTGTGTTTCTCTTCCTTGTCGCGTCCGTAGTACAGGATTGTGTTGCGTTGTGCTTCCGTGTCCTCTCGCTCCTTGTGTTGCCGAGAGGACGTGCGCCCCTTTGTGTCGCCGGGACGTCTTGTGGTGGTGGTGGTGGGCCCGCCGGGCTGTGGGGAGAGAGAGAGAGAGAGAGAGAGAGAGAGAGAGAGACGCCGTAGGGATCGAAGTAAGATCGTATGGCGGCGGTTCCAGGGGACGGCCGTAATGTACGAGAGTCACGCTGGAAGGGAGGGGGGGTGGGGGAGGGGAGGGGGCGCACATGTGGCGGGGTGTGGTTGCTGCACCCTCCACCCCCCCCTTCCCAAGCGCGCGCCCCCCTCCCCCGCAACCCTCCTTGTAGTGTGGGGGGGGTCACCGCACATCAAAGCAGTCTACCCGTCTGTCAATATCGGTGCTGATGCCGGGTTTTCAATATTTCTATTTTCTTTTTATTGCGCTGTTATGTAAAGGTACAGTTAGAAGGCGAGAAAATAGAACACCTGGTTGGTTATGATTTGTGAACGGATTAGGAGTCGATAGTCAGCGTATTTTGGGAGAGAGAGAGAGAGAGAGAGAGAGGGTGAAATTTACTTTCCGCCGGAAGGGACACAGATCTTGGCTCTGGCAAAGCCCGCCTTACTTCCTCCGTCCGGTGACAAAGTCGCTCGTCGTCACTCGCGAGCTATACTCCTCGCGAGTTAACCCTCCTGGGACGGGAACTCAGGCATACAGGACTTCAGGAGTTACCTCAGGAGCGGGACCTCGGTGGATGGGACCTCTCGAGTTACCCCGAGTGGAGCGGGCGGGACATGGGGTGGGGGGGAGGGGGACCTCTGCCTCACCCAAAGTGTCGACCTGGAGTGTCTCGGGATCGACCGGGCCACTCGAGCGTGGCATTTGATTGGCCGTATTGTCACGCCTCCGCAAGCAAACGCAGTTTTCTTTTATATTCTGGCACGATGAATATTATTCATTTTATTCGTCGTGTATGTTAAACGGGACAAGACTCCGTAAGTGGGCAACAAGCGATGCATACAGAATCTGGCCGCCTTGATCGTGTACAGGGAGGTCTCTCAGGAACAGGTATAATGAGTGGTTCCCGGAGTGATGGCTTTGGCTGTCAGCAGCCCCTGAAGGGCGCGGTAGTAAGATCTGGTCTGACGTGCTCCGGTCCGAAGCTGCCTGTCTAGCCCCAGCTGTGTCGTGTAGCTAAAGCTCCTTCGCTGTCTCAGCTCGCTGTTCTGGCTGCCGAGCTGAAAACGAAAAGTGCTGAAAACGAAAAGTGCTGAAAACGAAGACATTCTTCGTTGTTCCGAAAACACTATTATCTACCGTCTCACCCCAGATTCCTCCCGTGGCTGTTCTGGTCTTCTTTCCTCTCTTCTCCCCTCTTTCTCCCTCCCCCCTCCCCCCATTCTCCCCCATCAACTCTACCCCCACCAACTTTGCACAATCCACTTCCACATTCATTGACCAGTTGTGATTGAATGCAAATTGAAATGCCCAAGGCAGGTTGGGGGGGGGATGTACTTGTGACCACTCTCTCTCTCTCTCTCTCTCTCTCCCCAGGTCAGCGGACCACCACAACTCAGATATTTCACTCGCAGTAAAAAAAAAAAATTGTTTTCGAGCAAGACCGACCGCGCTAGGAAATAACTAGTGTTGGTGAGAGAATTGTGTTACTGTTTTTCATTCCTACTTTTATGGCTTCAGTAATTGTGAATTATGAATGAAAGTGAAGGCGGATGTTATACACGGGGTGTATTTGTTTTATGTGGAAGAGTTTATTTCTTATCATGTTTTCATTTGTTTATTGTTTTATTGAGTCCTATTACTTATTTTTTTTAGTGATAGAGGAAAAAATTTTCATTTGGTAATTATTCCTAGATTATATTTAATGAATGAATTGTGTTCTAGGTGCGACCCAGGCCTAAATCACTGGACAGTTGCGGTGTTGCACGATCATTAACACTGTAATGGGTGGTTGGTTAATTAGCGTAATTTGGGAGAGTAAACACTAGTTAATCGTGTCCCGCTTCCAATGATCTCGGCGATCCAGTGACTGTTTCCAGCTGGCTGGGGGCTGGTGACGGACGGGCCTGTGAGTGGCGGTAGAAATTGCGATGGAAGGCGCGGACGAATTAGGCACAGCCGGCGAGTGGCAAGTAGTAGCCAGTCCATCAATCACCGAGTTGATCAGTCAACTCTTCAGCATACCAATCAGTCAAACAGCCGCCCGTCCACTCCAGCTGCCCAGCCATAAAGAATGAAAAAAAAATCTATTTAATCCGCTGTTTTCACGCCGTGCAGGTGGGGATGCCGGGAGAATTAGTTTGGGCAAATGCCGGGCAAATGAAAAGACAAGCGGGCAGACATTTAAGCAGGGAGGGAGGCGCTTCCAGTATGAGCTGCTGGACGCAGTGCTGCGCCCCAGGTCCTGCCATGCGCCACACACACCTCTGGCCCCAGGCAGCAGTAGCCTTAATTCTTTCGTTATCGTAAATGCAGTTGACTTCCGACCGGCTGAGGGGTGAGACGCAGCCGGAAAATTCCCCCCGTAGTCTCTCGCGCGTCCGCCGGGAATCGCGTCCCTCAGAACGCGATGGGGTCCACAAGTACTTGCCTCCGTCGGCAGGTGTTTTTGGTGTGCCGGTGTACGTCATCAACACGACCCGCGCGGCAGTTCTTACCTCGCCTGCAGAAAAAAAAAAAGTTAACTAGTTTTATGCATTACGACCCTCCGTGTCGTCGTTTGTCGTGGCCGTAGCTCCAGCTGTCGTTCTTGTCGTTAGGTTGTCGCCAGACTGTGGCCGGCGTTTGCCGTAAGTATTCGTTTGCAAACGGCTGTTGTGGTCTCCGTTGCTGCAACTGTTAGAATCGTCGTCGCCGTTGCTGAAGAGGTCGCCAGCCTACTACTGCGGCAGCTCCTCCTCCTGCGGCCCGTGCCCCTGTGTGGAATGTGTGCGACGCCCGCTACCGCAGCCGCTGCGACCGTCGCAAGCGTCCAGCGGTAGGCGTCGGCCGGCTCTCTCTCTCTCTCTCTCTCTCTCTCGTATGCAAATTATGCCTTCATCAGCAAGATAAACATGGCCAAGTGTACCCCATTCTCACCCGAGGACTACTGGACCGTCGTGCAAGGTCAGGAGCCCTCCCCCTTGCTCTCTCTCTCTCTCTCTCTCTCTCTCTCTCTCTCTCTCTCTCTCTCTCTCTCTTCTATCCTTCTTTACGCCCACGGCTCTCTCTGGGATCCCAGGCAGCCTTTTAGCTGGAGGAGGAGGAGGAGGAGGAGTGAGCGAGCGTCGACAGGCTGTTTTCACGGTTGTAACTGCCAGGTGCATTACTCCCCCCTCGTTACATATCTCGTTAAGACTCTTGCAGCTTGTCAAGTATTTACCGAGGCCGTTATAACAACAGTTATTGCATGGTGTTGAAACTGTCTTGCACCTTCGTCAGGACTCGCCCCCCCCCCCTCCTCGCCCCCTTCCCCCCTTCACCTTTATTGCCAGGGGGGAGACGCGCTACCGAGTACGTACGTGTTGCTGTTTGTGTTGTCGGGGTGCTTGTGCGTCCCACACAGTTGAGTTGCGGGGTTTTACAAGTATGATTAGAGGACGATGTTTCTTTGCTCACCGTTTGTTTGGTTAGGTGTTTGTTTGTCGTGTTGTGTTAGTTTTAGGTGTTAGATGTTTGTCTTTTTTCCTTTAGTCTCTTCCTGTACCTGGATTTCATTTTTTTTGTTATTTTTACCTTATGTCTGCTGCAGCACTCACTTCCTTATTCTCCTCCTGCCCCCTCCTGTTTCCTGTCTGATCAGGTTCTCTCCTCCCCCTTCTTATACATGTTCTTCCTGTTCTTCAGTCTCCCGTCCATTTCGGTTCATTTTCTTCATTCTTCTTATTATCGTCTTCCCTCTTCCTCGTTGCTGCTTACCCAAGCCAACGATTCGTCACAGGAATGCGGGTAACCACGTTCGAGATCACGGAGCGACTCCCGTGGTTCGAGTGTGTGAGGGTTGACCACCTGACTGGCGCTGCATGACTGACTGACTGACTGTCATATTGCACCTGTGTTGACCAGGTACCCTGTACTTGTGTTGTTTAATGTTTACGACGTAGTACCGCCAGTGACCGCTAGGGGCATGTTTAGGACCTAGTAGAGCTGGTGACCGCCAGAGGCGTCCAGTACTGCGAAGGGCCCCAGTAAGCGCGCGGTGAGTGTTTAGCGGGACTGGAATTCCAGCGCATTAATTAAAGTAATTGCAATTGCGATTACACATCAGCATCGCCTGCACACACCGAAATTAAGTGTTTTAACAGCCAACAATTGATCATTTAATGGCTTTAGTCTTCATTGTTTTGATTTGTAGTTACTAATAGCCGGCGCGCCCTTGATTGCCCGGGCAATTTACAGGGTAGAACGTTCGGTCCAATTAACACACAGAATGGTTGACCCTGGATTCAATTTAATGAGGGATTTTACAGACCTTTAAAACGAAAGATTTGATTATATATATACGTGTGTACGTATTTAGTGTAGACGGTATGTATACGTTTCCCCTTTTTTTGGTTATTTGCGTTTATTGATGTTACGGAACAAATTGGAAATGACTCCGTATCCCAGTAACGAACTGTTGAATTAGTTTACTGTGCCCGGAAACAATTACCCTCGGACGGTCAGGCCGGAATGGATAGACAATTATTCTTTGATGGCTGGAGGTTTACCGAGAGAATAGCTCATGTTTTGTTCTTTGTTGTTCGAGGCTTTTTTTTTTTTTTTTAATGATGGTGGTCATGTTGGGATCCTTTTGATGGCTGTAGTGTAGCGGGTACTTTTGATGAAGGTGGTGGTGGTGGTTTTGGTGTGGTGGTGTGGTTGGTTTTCACGTCGTTCCAGTGGTTTTTTTTTGGTGGTGCTGGTCTACGCTGGTGGCTCTTCTTGTTGATGGTAATGCCTCTCGTGTAGTTGCGGGTGTTCGTGTATTTGTTTGTGCTCTTCCAGACGTCTGTGCTCTTCCAGACGCCTGTGCTCTTCCAGACGCCTGTGCTCTTCCAGACGCCTGTGCTCTTCCAGACGCCTGTGCTCTTCCAGATGCCTGTGCTCTTCCAGACGCCTGTGCTCTTCCAGACGCCTGTGGTCTTCCAGATGCCTGTGCTCTTCCAGACGCCTGTGCTCTTCCAGGCGTCTGTGGTCTTCCAGACGTCTGTGCTCTTCCAGACGTCTGTGCTCTTCCAGACGCCTGTGGTCTTCCAGGCGTCTGTGGTCTTCCAGACGCCTGTGGTCTTCCAGGCGTCTGTGGTCTTCCAGACGTCTGTGGTCTTTCCGATCTCATCTGTTCCCATCCAAGCGTCTATGCTGTTTCCGGTACTGTCTGTGCCCGTCCAGGAGTCTGTCGTTCCTCCGGGTTCCAGTGTTTCCGTGGGGCCTCCAGTCCGAGATTCCATACGACGGGTAGTCCTCCGCCACCAGCCGCGCCGTCAGGAGTTAGGAGGAGAGAGAAGGTCTCGGTCGGGGGTCCTGCGGCAGGATCGGGGCTGATCCCTCCTGGAACGGGGGCCGACTTACGGGAAGATGTCCTGCCTGACCGCCACAAGCTGACGCGTCTTGCTGCTGACGCTGGTAATGCATTTGCTGCTGCTGACGCCGTGACTCTTGCCGGTGCCACTGGTCTTGATGCCAAGGCTGCTGTGTTGGGAGGGTCTGTTGCTGCTGCTGCTGCCTTTGGTTGCTGTTTCTCCTACCGTTGCTGGTAAAGTTTTGGTTCTGTTGCTGCTTCATAGTAGCAGGTGCTCCTGCCTTTGCCGACGCTACTTCGGGCAGGCATATGTATAGTTTATCGGCTTGTTGTTCCTTTAGGAATCTAATCTCTGTGGTGTCCTTCCCACTTCTGTCGTCCCTGTTGCTTCCTGTGGTACGTCTGCTTTTCTCTTCCTTCCGTTTTTCTATGCACGTGCTTCTGTTACGCTTGGTTCTTCTGAGATCATTCAGCTGTTGCTAATCCCCGCGCTGTGCCCGTCTGTCCTGGGCTCCTGCATCGGCTGTCGCTGTTCCAGCTGTTGCCTTTGGTTTCCGTGGGCTCTCTCATGGGCTGGATGCCTTTCCAGCCGGTTCATGTACTACCCAGCTCGCCATGAGACGCGTCGACTCCTGGATGTGCCTTGTTTTCCAGAGGACCCGACGACATGAAAAGATTAGATTCCTTGAACGAAGGGAGGAGGTGGAATTGCATTATGCAAAGGCGATGGAGAAGGAAGGAGGTGGGAGGGAAAGAAAGGAAGGAGAGACTGTGGAACATAATGGAAGAGGAATTGGCTGGTAGGGAAGGAAAGGAGAAGGGAAGGACTGTGACAGAGGAGTGGGAGGAAAATTGAGGGAAGACTTACACAGATAAGACAGAACGGTTTAAATGTAGAACTGAGGAAGAATGCAGGGGATGAGAGTAAGACAGAGGGAGAACTGGATCTTGATTATATGAGGAAAATGGTGAAAATGACATCGTCTTGAAGCAGGACAAGGGAACTGATGAAAGGACACTGTTATACTCAGCAGTGTATGAGGATAAGAGCGATGCTGATACGCAGGAGAAAAGGATGTATAGATTAATAGGAAAAGTCGGCTAAGAGGCCAAGTAAAGCAGAAAGGGAGATGACAAAGAAAACCGACTGATTCATGCAGACAAGTCGAACAGATGAGGGAATTGCAAGCGTGAATTAAGACGTGGCTCGGCGCGGGGAAAATGGCCATCAAAAAAGTCAAAGCGTAATTAGAGACTCGAAAATCCAGGTGCTTCCTGGAAATTAAGAGCGAGCTTAGGGAAGGAGCCTCCTGGGGAATTATCAGGATGCATGAGAGGAACACGGAGGTAATGAGGCATATCACAGGCAAGATAAAGAGGAAGATACGAGAAGGATATGGAAAGGTAACGACAGTGAAGCCAGGAAAGGACTGGAAAGGCGACGCGTCTGGTAAACCTTAGTAAGAGTATTATTCCCTATTCATATGTTTATATATTCATGATTTATATAATGTTATCTGTATTGGATGGAGTACCTGTAGTCACAGTTTACAACTGCTTAACTGGCAATGCTTCCAAAGCACAAGAGGAAAAGCAATCGATAACAAAAGAATGAATCATGCAGTTACAGACATTGTTTACCCTCATTGTTCGATGAGTATTCTCTGTACTGATAAGTATTATCTGGACTAATACCTTTAATGATGATCTGTCGTGTGTGTGTGTGTGTGTGTGTGATCACTATTTGGGATTACCATTGGTGTGTTACGAGGAGGGATTTAACACTGGTGTTGACCCGTCTCTGAACTGTGTGTGCATCTACCGTGTCTGTACTCGTGTGTGTGTGTGTGTGTGTGGTCTGGGCTGTCATTTTACTTCCCTAAAGCATGCAGACAGAAATGCATTCGGAGTGCTTTCTGGAGTATAGGAACGAACGTGTCACTGAGCACATTGTCTGGACGTACACGAGAAAGGCATCGACGGCAGGTGAGGCCAGGAATGGCTCTTTTTAAAAGTCATATCCTGCCCTGGTGCGTAAAGGGGGAGGGATAGGGGGCCTTACCAGCTGACGGGGTACAATGGGTGGGGACCTTCCCGCCTGACGGGTCGGATCGCGTTATGGGGGAATCTCCCTCCATCACATTCATGGTAGTTTTGTATCGATCGCTGAGTAGCGGTGTGAGAGGCGTCTCACTGCCGGTGTTGGGAGAGGCATCTTGCTGGCGGTATTGTGAGGGGCGTCTCACTGAGGGTATTGCCGAAGGGGAGGGACTCTTTTTTTTTTTTTTGAGGTGCCATGACCCGCCAGTCATGACGGGCCATCAGTCTTGGGCTGGGATTCCAGGACATAGCGTGCCATCCCCCCAGGGGAGCCACCCTTCCAGGTCCTAATGCTCCGCCGGTGGTAGTGGTGGTCGGGCCGGGAATAGCCGCTCTCGTGAGGGCGCTGAAACCCGAGGATGTTGTCTCTACTTAGTGCCTTCCTGCCCACCAGTGCCACGCGGCGGGCCATATTCTCTCTCTCTCTCTCTCTCTCTCTCTCTCTCTCTCTCTCTCTCTCTCTCTCTCTCT
>JAYMFT010355998.1:0-22888 GCA_038088735.1 Panulirus argus
GTCGTACCGTCGTGCTCAAGGATCGTACCGTCGTGTTCAAGGGTCGTACCGTCGTGTTCAAGGGTCGTACCGTCGTGCTCAAGGATCGTACCGTCGTGTTCAAGGGTCGTACCGTCGTGTTCAAGGGTCGTACCGTCGTGCTCAAGGATCGTACCGTCGTGTTCAAGGGTCGTACCGTCGTGTTCAAGGGTCGTACCGTCGTGTTCAAGGGTCGTGTGACAAATCACGAGGCTGAGTGATGACACGACCAAGACAGCCCTCAGTGACCCCGCCGCCTGGCCCTCCCGCCTGCCCCGCCAGCCTGGACCACCTGGCCCGCCTGGCCCGCCCGCCTGGCCCACCTGGCCCTCCCTCTTGGTCGGGAACGAGGCCAGCTGAGTCTTGCCCAAGGGATGGTATGTAGTGCTTCCGGTGCTTGTGTTCTGAGTGACAAGGAGGGCTGACACTACCCTCAGTGAGAGGGAAAGCTGACAGCAGGAGGGCTGACACTACCTTCAGTGACAGGGAAGGCTGACAGCAGGAAGGCTGACATTACCCAGAGTGACAGGGAGGGCTGACAGCAGGAGGGCTGACACTGCCTGCAGTGACAGGGAAGGCTGACAGCAGGAGGGCTGACACTACCCTAAGTGACATGGGAGGGCTGACAGCAAGAGGGCTGACACTCCCCTCAGTGACAGGGAAGGCTGACAGCAGGAGGGCTGACATTACCCAGAGTGATAGGGAGGGCTACGCTATCGTCAGTTACAGGGAGGGCTGACATTACTCTCAGTGACAGGGAGGGCTGACAGCAGGAAGGCTGACAGTACCCTCAGTGACAGGGAGGGCTAACAGCAGGAGGGCTGACATTACCCAGAGCGAGAGTGAGGGCTGACATTACCCAGTGTAACAGTGAGGGTTGACACTACCCTCAGTGACAGGGAGGGCTGACAACAGGAGGGCTGACATTTCCTAGAGTGACAGGGAGGGCTGACAGCAGGAGGGCTGACACTATCCTCAGTTACAGGGAGGGCTGACAGCAGAAAGGCTGACACTACCGTCAGTGACAGGGAGGGTTGGCAGCAGGAGGGCTGACACTACCCTCAGTGACAAGGAAAGCTGACAGCAGGGGGGTTGACATTACTCAGAGTGACAGGGAGAGTTGACACTATCCTCAGTTACAGGGAGGGCTGACACTACCCTCAGTGACAGGGAGAGCTGACACTATCCTTAGTGACATGGAAGGGCTGACAGCAAGAGGCCTGACACTTCCCTCAGTGACAGGGAGGACTGACAGCAGGAGGGCTGACACTACCCTCAGTTACAGGGAGGGCTGACAGTAGGAGGGCTGACACTACCCTCAGTGACAGGGAGGGCTGACACGAGGAAGGCTGACACTACCCTCGTGACAGGGAGGGCTGACACTGTCCTCAGTTGCAGGGAGGGCTAACAGTACCTTCAGTGACAGGGAGGGCTGACAGCAGGAGGGCTGACACTACCCTCAGTGACATGGGAGGGCTAACAGCAAGAGGGCTGACACTACCCTCAGTGTCGGGGAGGGCTGACACTACCCAGCGTGACAAAGACTGGTGTCTCTTGAAAGCTGACACTACCCAGAGTGACAAGGATTGGTGCCACAGGAGAGCTGACACCGCCCTGAGTGACAGGAAGGGCTGGCAGCAAGAGGCTGACATCACTCTCGCTGGCCCCCCTCACAAGCTCCTGTTTACCTAAGGCAAAACCCGTATCTCATGGCCAGAAGATACTCGCTGGGGAAAATAAAGGTCTTATAAACTTGTGCGGATAAGCGTGGAAACACAAAAGAAAACAATTGAGACACCAAGAGAATTATAGTGCTCTAGTTGTCTTCACTGTCTTCTTCCATCCTATTCCACTCGTCTCTAATGGATTCTGAATATGTCTACGTATATCTATTGAATCATTCATTTCCAATTACCCCAGGTCACCTTTTCCAAAAGCTCCTACAATCCCAAAGCTTCGGTTCAGAAGTTCTCTGACGGGAGACTGTTCTATATCGTCGACGGCCCCTCCAAAGGTGAGACAGACGGGCAGACAGAGAGATAGACAGACAGACGGAGAGACGGACAGAGACAGAGGCAGAGGTTATTCGTCCTACGGGCGGTGGCGCACATCAGGACACAGGGCGTGCGACGGGGCCGGGAACTGGGTCACATGACTGAATCATACGAGTTAGGCTTCGAACGAAACACTGCCACCAGGCAAAGCTGGAATACTCATGAAATGTATTTGGAACGAAACATCATTCTATATGAAATGCTCACACACGTACGTATCTTGTTAGTGTGTGGAAGGAATCAACTCGGAATTCCCTGACCTTTCAGCAGGCAAGTGTTTACCGTTGAAGGGCGTGAGAGCAGTTCTCTGTTGTGAGGAACAGCCACTAGTCTGTTCAGTATCAGTCAGAGGAGCAGACTCCTGGATTGCAACAGGAAAAAAAGTGTCCTTTGCTGAGACCACTTGTCTCCACTGAACTCGATAAATATACGTGTAAGAAATTACGTACGTACATTATCTTAGTTTTTGCTCCCGAGAGCTGGCTGCTTATGTGCCCCCGCCACTAGCTAGGCCATGCAATACTCGGCAAGCTACTGCGTCACAGGACTAGTGTGTTGCCGTTGGCAACTCAAGGTTGGGCCGTTTTGATGACTGCTTTTTTTTTTTCCCCCTACACCTCTAAGCTTTTGAACTCTCTACCACCTCAGTCTCTCTTAAGCACTATGATCTGACACTTTTCAGAAGACAGGTTTATCACTTTCTTCCAGTACTCTGAAATACTTTTCCTTGCCTCTTCTTTCTCCCAGTCGCTCACCTCTTCATAGTTCAGTTCAGGCCCGGCCTTCATGTGGGCTTTTCTCCACGACTAGAACCTCCAGCACAGAATGGTAATCCTTCAGTTTACATTCAGTGAGAGTACTACAGCCATTCATGAACACGTAAATACCTCGCAAATAAGGGTTACATCACCGGGTGAATGTCCATTGAAATAAAAGTGTCACACAGTTATGATGATTTTGAATCAGTAGCAGAAGTATACCGTTTGCAGTGAAACATGTAAGTTCTCAGCGAATGCGCGTAATATTCAGTCGTTCGCCAAGAGAAATGTTCGTATATTAATTTCATACTCATTTCATTGTATGGTTTGCTATACACTGTATATATTTTTGACTGAAGCCATAAGACATAAAAGAATCTCACTTCCTCTTTGGAATGATGAAGAAAGGGTCTCTCTCTCTCTCTCTCTCTCTCTCTCTCTCTCTCTCTCATTCTCAATCTCTCTCTCTCTCTCTTTCTCTCTGCCTGACAGCATCCGGAGCGAGGAGTGAGAGAGAGGGAGGGAGAGAGCTCATATCAACCATTTTATCTGCGTCGTGTCGCGTGTCCTTTAGCCAACTGGTAGGATCACCTTCTGCCCGCCCTCCCACCCAGTGCAGGTTCTGGGAACTGAACCCTGGGGACTGTCCACAGTGTGTGGTGGACCCTGGAGACTGTCCACAATGTGTGGTGGACCCTGGGGACTGTCCACAATGTGTGATGGACCCTGGGGACTGTCCACAGTGTGTGATGGACTCTGGGGACTATCCACAGCGTGCGGTGGACCCTGGGGACTACCCACAGTGCGAACTGGACCCTGAGGACTGTCCACAGAGTGTGGTGGACCCTGGGGACTGTCCACAGTGTGTGGTGGACTCCGGGGACTATCCACAGCGTGTGGTGGACCCTGGGGACTACCCACAGTGCGCACTGGACCCTGAGGACTGTCCAAAGAGTGTGGTGGACCCTGGGGACTGTCCACAGTGTATGGTGGACTCTGGGGACTATCCACAGCTTGTGGTGGACCCTGGGGACTACCCACAGTGCGTACTGGACCCTGAGGACTGTCCACAGAGTGTGGTGGACCCTGTGGACTGTCCACAGAGTGTGGTGGACCCTGGGGACTGTCCACAGAGTCTGGTGAACTCTGGAGACTTTCTACGGTGCATGGTGGACCCTGGAGACTGTCCACGGTGTGTAGTGAGCCCTGGGGACTATCCACAGTGTGTGGTGGACCCTGGGGACAGTCCACAGAGTGTGGTGGAACCTGGGGACTGTCCATAGAGTGTGGTGGACTCTGGAGACTTTCCACAGTGCGTGATGGACCCTGGAGACTGTCCACAGTGTGTAGTGGGCCCTGGGGACTATCCACAGTGTGTGATGGATCCTGGGGACTGTTAACAGAGGGTGATGAACTCTGGAGACTTTCTACAGTGAGTGTTGGACCCTGGAGACTGTCCACAGTGCGTGGTGGGCCCTGGGGACTGTCCGCAGTGCGTGTTGGACCCTGGGAACTGTCCACAATGTGTGGTGGACCCTGGGGACTGTCCGCAGTGCGTGTTGGACCCTTAGGATTGTCCATAGTGTGTGGTGGACCCTGGGGACTGTCTACAGTGTGTGTTGGACCTTGGGGACTATCCACAGTGCCTACTGGACCCTGAGGACTGTCCACAGAGTGTGGTGGACTCTGGGGACTGTCTACAGTGTGTGTTGGACCGTGGGGACTATCCACAGTACGTACTGGACCCTGAGGACTGTCCACAGAGTGAGGTGGACTCTGGGGACTGTCTACAGTGTGTGTTTGACCGTGGGGACTATCCACAGTGCGTACTGGACCCTGAGGACTGTTCACAGAGTGTGGTGGACTCTGGGGACTGTCTACAGTGTGTGTTGGACCGTGGGGACTATCTACAGTGCGTACTGGACCCTGAGGACTGTCGACAGAGTGTGGTAGGCTTTGGGGACTGTCTACAGTGTGTGTTGGACCGTGGGGACTATCCATAGTGTGTACTGGACCCTGAGGACTGTCCACAGAGTGTGGTGGACTCTGGGGACTGTCTACAGTGGTTGTTGGACCGTGGGGACTATCCACAGTGCGTACTGGACCCTGAGGACTGTCCACAGAGTGTGGTGGACTCTGGAGAATTTCCATAGTGTATGGTGGACCCTGGGGACTGCCTACAGAGGTTGGTGGACTCTGGAGACTTTCTACGGTGCGTGGTGGACCCTGGGGACTGTCCACAGTGTGCGGTGGGCCCTGGAGACTGTCCACAGCGTGTGTTTGACTTTAGGGACTATCCACAGTGTGTGGTCGACCCTGGGGACTGTCCGCAGTGTGTGGTGAACCCTGGAGACTGTCCAAAGTGTATGGAGGACCCTGTTGGACTGTCCACAGTGTGTGGTAGATCCTATGGACTGTCCACAGTATGTGGTAGACCCTGGGACTGTCCACAGTGTGATGGGCTTTGGGGACTGTCCACAGTGTGTGATGGACCTTGGGGACTGTCCACAATGTTTGGTGGACCCTGGGGACTGTCCATAGTGTGTGATGGACCCCGGGGACTGTCCACAGTGTGTAATGGACCCTGGGGACTGTCCACGGTGTGTAACGGACCCTGGGGACTGTCAACAGTGTGTGGAGACCCTGGGGACTGACGATTATCTGGGTGGATTCTCGGAGTCCTTCGTACAGGATTTCTTTTTTTCATACTGAAGGACTGGTTATGTGGAAGTAACTGTATCTCTCTCTCTCTCTCTCTCAGTAAGAGCTAGGCACTCGCTCTGCTTCAGAATCTAGTAACGCGATCGTCTTTGCAAATGACTTGCCACTATTGTCAAATGCAGAAGTAAATGGTGCAAATTTGTCCAATCACATTGGCATCAAGGATATTAACAGCATTTTTGACGTGAAGCGGTAAAAGACAATAACGTAGAGGTGAACACAAAATGATTCTGTTGGGAGTAAGGACAAAAAAGCAGTTTTTGGGGTTTGATATCAACCAAAAGAAACGAAATGAAACATGGAAGATACTAAGAGACAGATAACAGTGGATGAACAGAAGAAGAGCAAGGAAGAAGTAAAAATAGTTAATTGCGTGTGAGAAAAGAATAAAAGAGGTTGATGTAAAAAATAAAGAACAATGATGAAGAAATGATGAAATCTCACAGCAGAGACATTAGAATTAATGAAATCGGGGTTACACAAACGTGGACAAGAACCTAAAGTTACTATTTTTGTATAGAACAAACCGAGAAATACGAAAATCTGAAATCAACTCCATAAAGGGAAAGAAAATGTAAAAATTACCTAAAGAAAAGTATATATATATAACAGTTGAAAATGACATATAAACAACGCAGAATTAAGATATGTAACAGTATAAGAAGAAAACAGTTCAGTTGCTTCAAGAAAACTCAAGGCCTGAGTCCGGATAGAATAAGAACCATCTTTCTAAGGATATAAGAAAGGAGATAAAGAAACTAATTGATATTAGTAATGAGGCAAAGTCCTGACGAGAGCAACATAGCAAACAGTGAAAGAAAATGGTATCTGCAATACTCTCCCAGAAATGAGAATTTCAATTTAAAGCTAAGGTCTCAGCAGTTACTAAAAGTCTCTGAAATATTGATTCAAGGACACTGTCCTAAATCACCTGATCAAGAACACGTACATTAATGTAATGATACTAGTTAAAGCCCGCAAATCCGATTGTTAGTTAATTACATTTAGTGAAATCAAAATGCAAGGAGGATGGACGCTGCTTTTTCTCGATATTGCGAAGGCGCTGGGACAAAACAAACCAAAGAATCTCACTAAAAGTTGTGACGAACGAAGCAGTAAATGTGAGAGAGGAGGATGGATCAAAGGCTTTTTTTTTCCGGTAACAGAAAATCAACAAAGGGAAACCGTATCTGATGAACATGTTTTCACAAGGGCGCCACAAGAAACGATAAAAGCTTCAGTTCTCTAAGATAATATGAGGCATCGACAAGGTAGTAAGAAACTGTATAGTTAGGTGTTTTGTTGATGACACTGAAGTACGCAAAGATAACTGGGGTCGACATGATTGATTAAAAAGAGATGCAGAATAACAGATCCATTCTACGAATGAACAGAGGTGAACCTGATGGAATCAGACGAAGATAGATAAGTCAATGACAGATCAAAAATACATTAAGTATATTGTCTAAACACTCAACAGCGAAAGTGATTAGAAATGAAACAAAAGGAAATGATCCGTAAGTCATCATAATAGAGAAAATTTAATGCAGAGAACATAATGAGAACATAACGTTACTGAGGCCAGTAATGAACGGTATGATAATGAGGACACTCGCCACAGAGGAGACAGAACACTGTTGATGAAAACGTTAATGTTCAAAGAAGCAAAAATCAGAAAACAAACCCAAACTCTAAATAACACCCTCATCAACCTAATAACTGAGATTTAAGCTTACAGTTGGCATTCCTTCAGCACATTAAACCGCAACACACAGAACAACCAACTCTGGTGCAAATTAAAGAACTACATTTACCGCACCAACCCAGCCCCGACTCATGAAGCACTCCTGACCCATTCCAATAACATCCCTTCTCCCAAAGACACAAATATAATCACGAGACACTAGTCAAGATCAGCCACAAACCAATCTCACCCGTGAAACAGGTAAGCCATGAAAACCTCCACAGAATCCATCCGAAAACAACTGCCCATTCACCTTTCACTCTCACCTTACACAAACAATACAAATACGACAGGAAAGAGCTCTCCTGCTAACGGCCCTGAAAACATACCAAACTTTCACGTAAAACACTCTGGCCCACTTGCAGTCAAAGCATTTCAAGATACCTTCAAGCACTCCTGGCATCACAACAAACTCCATAACGTCTGGAAACTTGCTAACATAATACTGATACTAAAGCTCTTCAGAACTACCTAACTACCCTCTTCTCCCACCATTCTGCGTATATCGCCTCTGTCTTCAGCATCCACACCCTGTGAAAAGCTGATCCACAACAGAATGAAGCAAAATGTCCCGCTCTCGCCGACAGAAGATGGCAACAGACCCAACCGCTCCACCGCAACTCTACACACTGCCCTCACACAGCTTCAGCCACCCAGAACACCCGTCCTGAACAATGATAGCGGCAATAGCTATCAACATAGCATTTGACACTTGTCCCACGACACATCCTCACGCAGAAAATATTTAACACCACCTTCCACAACAATGGCAGAGAGTGGTTGGCCAATTTCGTAACCGTTCGTCATAGATGAGTCACTCACAATAGCTTTACAACTAAAAACCTTAAAACCTCATTTTTGACGGGCCTCTGATGTTCTAGCGACCGTACAATAACATCAAAACGCCCTGACACTTACCGTCGCCGCAACAAACATGCACAATGTCTGCATATCAACAGAAATCTTCGATCATTCTTTTAGACCCCGAACAGACACGTCAACCTCCAGTCACCTTGGGTGGACAATCACTCCCACTGAACAAAACACTAAACAATCCTATAGGCATCATATACAACGCACACATGACAAGTCACTTCCCACATCAATTACATCAATACAAAAGCAACACACATTGAATGTCCTTCGAAACACTAACTGGCACAGGATTTGGACAGGGAAAATAATCCTTCAACATCCTTTGCAATCAATTTATGCACTCCACTTTAAGCAATGCATCGCCTGCATGGTCTTCCACCCTCTCACAAGCAAATATAACAAAGCTACGAACCTTACAAAATAGAGTACACAGAGCAGTTACTGGCTGCTTAGCAAATATGGATACTCAACATTTTCACAGTGAAACAAAGATCCTCTCAGTACAATCCCACATCAACATGCTCGGCGCTCAATTCAGTGAAACATCATTTGACCTCTTCTCCTATCCAAACCGCTTCATAACTAACCACCAACCAACCCCCAAGCAGAAATATATAGCCTAGCCCTGCCTTACGCTACTCTACGTCTATTCACAGATCCCCCTTCACCAGCAAACGTAACACTAATTGACAAAGTCATTTGCTGAATTGACCCGATAAGTATTAAACAACCGCCCTCAGAGATCAGTCTTAACCCCCCACCCACCCCAGATATACTACATCCATATGAGACCATACTCCCCAGACAAACATGAGTCACACATTCCCGTCTACAGTCTGTACCTCATCCATTCTTACATTACCACAAACACCGAATAAAACGTATCCCAGGGCCCTTCATGTCACGGTGCAAATACCACAATGAAGACACCGAGCACTTACTCTTCAGATGCTCCACACTCACCTCACATACGTAGATACACAACTATCACTCGACTTTTCAACCTTTTGACCTATGGTCTCGCCCGATGGACGTGACGCGGTTTCTGACTGCTACAGGAGTCTCATAAAGACAGAAGGGACACCTGAAGAAGGATATATATATATATATATATATATATATATATATATATATATATATATATATATGTATATATATATATATAGTGTCCGCGAAAAACTTTGTCAATATTTTCAAAGCCATGCAGGGCTAAGGTTTATTGCGGGTACAGGCATATGACGAGCTCAGGGTGAAATCATCGTACATCTGGTCGCTGAGACTGGTCTTTCTGACGTGTGAGCAACAGAGACCCGTCTCAGGGTGCCTCAGGCTATCTTTAGGGAAGAAAGTTCTCCCTTTACTCCTCCTGGCTGCCACTTGATTTCGAAATTTGGTTTCTGGGCACTGTGTTTCTTCAAAATGGTTGGCTCTTATCTTTCTGAGGAGAATTCTCACCTGGAAGCAAGAAAATGTTGGTGCACATGAGATTTCTTTTTTTTATGTTGAAGGCTCCAGCCTCGGACAAAAGTCCACATCAAGGCCGGGCCCTAAATGAAATATAGAGAGAATTGAGAAAGGGGGAAAAACAGATAGGGAAAGTATTTCTAGGCTGCTTGCCAGCGCTTGTGGTCTTCCTGAAAATGCCATCCCATCACCAAAGCCTATCCCTAGTCGCCCGTGGAAGACTTCTAAATCTACAGATAACCTCGTAAGACGAGGAGTATTGAAGTAAACCCACATTTCAGCCACCTAACTCAAGAAAAGCCACCCAAAACTACTAGGAATCGTCTCTTAAGAACTATATAATTCGCCTGCAAAGGGACTTACATTTCCTTCCGCAAACCATCTGCCAAAACCCTGCTTACGAAGGAAATGAAACACAAACTACGCAAATTTGAAAGAAATACAAGAAGTGGAATGAGTAGCTATGGAATAAGGTAATGGTTTCCGATGAAAGTTCCTTCAGCTGTATGCAGCTGAGGCAGGGGAGGGTGAGGAGGCCGGAGAGTGCCATCCGGTATGAAGACGGTGAAAAACACTCAGATAATGTGATGATGTGGGGTTGCTTTAATGGTGCAATAGGTAAAGGAGGGTTGTACTTCCTACTTAAAGACACTACAGTGAATGGAGAGCAGTACATTAAGGTGTTAGAGGACCATCCACTTCCTTTTTGTGAGGTTAACGGGTGTGATTACTTTATGCAGGGTAGTACCACCTGCTATGAGGCTAGAAAGGTGATGAACTGGCTATCAAAAAAAAAAGAGGTATTCAGTTGTTAGATTGGCCGGGGAACTCCACAGACCTTACCCAAACCGGGATCTACTGGAACCAGATGAAAGTTAGGCTTGCTTCATGAAACAACTCATCAGAGGCTCACCTCATTCAGAAGATACAGACCTTATGGATCCAAAACATGGACCTAAATATTTCAGGAACCTTGTCAGTTCCATGTCCAGACGTCTGCAGATGGAAATAACGTCCAAAGAAGAGATGAAAAAGTACTAATATTTAAGTGTCATAGGTGGAAAGGAGGGCAAAATTTTTGTGGTGGACAAGGTTTTTTGAGGACACGATATATATATATATATATATATATATATATATATATATATATATATATATATATATATGATAAATATATATATAAAATAATAGCAGATTTATGATAAAGTAAGAATCCAAGATAGTTATAATAATTTTTCCTATTTTGTATAGCTTCAGGGACATAAAGTCTTGATGCCTTTCACCAAATTTCCCCAAGGACTCAGAATATCTCTTTCTTATGAAGTTTATAGGTTTGTTTGTGCAATTCATTAACAAATCGTATTAGTTAATGAGGAAAACCGTATTGCGTGCAATGTATTAGAGAGGAGCGAGTGATGGAATTTTTTATTAGTCTGGCTTTAAATGCTTCTGTTTTCTCTAAAATTAATGAACGTAGAAAATATATTTTTATGGATAACTTATACAAAGTCTCTCAATTTCTTGATTGTTTATTATGATTCTTACGGCTGACGCACACGGTCTCTTCTGTCTACCATTGAGCATCTTTATCCTGTTGTCTTATACTGAACAGCTCTCTTCCTGCTATGGTTCCTCTTCTATAGTACTAATTAATTTCGTCCCATCCTCTTACCTGTACTTGGTGCTCTCAATCCTGTTGTTGTCGATGTTGTCTGATACAGAGCACCCTTTCACTATACTATTGCCCTTGTTGTCTAGTACTGAGCCTAAGCAGCCCTGTACAAACCTACGCATCCCTTCCTTCTGGCAGAAAGTCTGCAGGAGAAACTGGACTTACTACTGCAGCTGGAGGTAAGCAGAAGAAAGTCAAAGGACCACAAATGCCAAAGAAAAAAAAATCTAATAAGAAAAAGAAAAAATTATAGTAGAGGGTATGTAGAAGCACCCAGTTTACGCCAGTGATGCCCAGGTTTACTTCACAATGCAACATGCAAATAATGAACATAACAAAACACCCGATGTTTGGGAATTTGGCAAGTAAAGACCTTGGACTGTGCTGGCTGGCAAGCACATGTTGCCACACTGTAATTACTGACATTTACTCTAATTCTTACACTTCATATCCCATTAGATATGTCCTTCACACTAGTGATGTGATGTGATGTGTTACCGCGGTGGACTGATGGGTTGCGCCAGTGGTCTGATGCGTTACAGAGGGCTTAGATGGACCGACTTAAAAGATGAATGTTCGAAGGAAAGCAGAAAAACGTTACAATTCTGGTATTAGTTTCTTATATTTTCATGTTATATCTTCGGGCAAACAAAATCATTTTATGTTGTGAGTGATACAGACGTGATATTCCTTATTATCATCTGATTTCATGTGTCTTAACGTACCCAACATGATTTAAGAGTTTTCAGGCAATGGATTATGTATCCCGAAACCGAGCAACTTTGTTTTAAAGTGCCCAAAGTCAGGTGCGTATCCAGGATTTGGACGAGGGGGTGGCTGGGGGAGGATTGTTACGACAATGACGAATAGTTCAGACAATAGAAGTATGTATAAAGATATTGTATCTTAGAGAAATTAGCGCACTTGAGTTATCTTAGAAGTTAATTTCAGCCACTACTATTAATCTAATTCTCATAAACCTGAATACCACTTTTCTACAGGTATAAGTCTATCATTCCGGCCACTTGTCTTGAGTGAAAGCAAATTCATGATATTTGAAAACATCAGTTAGCTGATAGTGAATAATCGAGAGAGATTTGATCGATGAAACAGTTTCATATATTCTATAGATACAAAGAACAGTTTGCATTATAAAGTTATGTCATTGTTCTGAGGTAGTGAAACTGGTAAAGTTGTTGCTGCAGTGACGTAAAATACTCAAACAGTTACATAAACATAGCTACAGGTATATTTTTTACTCCTTTCGTGGGAATAGATATGAGATGATTATGAGAAAATATCGATTATGATTATTACTGAGTAATCATATTTTCTATCGTTAGCTCAAGCGTGGAGGGGGCGACAGCCTCCGTCACCCCACCACTTGGATAAGCCTGTCCTAAATGAATTTTCAAGACTAAGGAAGCGTTTGGATAGGAATCTTTGATCCCTTCTCCTGTATAAGCTCTTACTTTCGTACACATTCTAACCTCCACTTTACTTTCGTAAACAAAAAGTCGAGCATGAAAATACATAAAATCAATGTATAGAAAAGAGAACGATTTATTAATTTCAAGGCATCCATTCCGCTGAAAATATACATTTCAGAAATTGCAGAACTTGTGGGTCATAGTAGTAAGTAGTTAGCAAATCATAAAAGAGCTTGAGATCAAGGTCGGGCTGGATAATTCTACACTTGGGATAAACACATGAGTGAGGTATATCTGCATAGTACAGAAAGTAATATAGAGCAGATTTCATGGTTTATACATCATACATTTAGTGGTGATAAGCTGAAAATCAAATATTGTAAAGTTACATATTGGTTAGGTTGTATTAATATTATGTTGACATACATTGTATTAATATTATGTTGACGTACATTGTATGCATTTAATGGTTTACTTTAAGTGATGTAGATTTTCACGTTGGTTGCGTTAGAGTTATGTGTATTGCCATAAACATAACTATGGGAAGCTACTTGCTTGCTTTGCTGTGCACATGTCCATGGATTGTTTATGATATTCAAAGTAGTAGGTATAAGGACAATTCTTGTGTCTGTCTGTACGAGTCTAGGTTAGTACAAGGTGACTTGTGGTGACAGAGGTTGGTCTGTGGAGGCTGCGCGGTAGGGTGTCTCTGTGACAGGGTCGATGGTGAGCACCGTGCTGGCTCTGGTATCTGTCAAGTGTCACGATGTTTACAATGAGGCGACCGCAGCTCCGAAATAGGTCTCTCTGAGAGACACTGGTTCACAGGTCCTCTGGTATAGTTATCTAATATATATATATATCTTTCACACTCATATTCATTGGAGATAGACACTCTTGTGTGAATATGATAAGTCCACTCAGGCGTAATCCAAGTATATTTGTGTATGTGAGTGATGGTAATTACCTATGTGTACCGTACGGGGAGGTAATGTTACACTCACGGGTCCCCATCTCTTGATCATTCTCTACTATCGTACATCGTCTTGAATCTATATACGCTGTCTGTAATGGCCATGTCCTCAGTCACTTTATTCCATTCCTCCACCACTCTTACGCTACAAAAGTATTTTTTGACATCTTTAACAAGTTTCATACTTAATTTCTTGTTATTTATTTCATTTATTATACTTGAGTGCTGTTTCCCGCTTTAGCAAGGTAGCGCCAGGGAACAGACGAAAAAGATCCATTTACTCACATACACACATATATACATACATTTTTTCTTTTTTTTTCTTTTCCATGTTGAAGGCTCCAGTCACGGACAAAAGTCCACATCAAGGCCGGGCCCCAATTGAAATACAGAGAGTGTCGACAAATTGGGGAAAACAGACAGAGAAGGCATCCACAGATTTTTGAGAAAATGAAAAACATGTCCCTTGAAATGAGCCAGGTCACAGTCACTGGGAAAGACATGAGAAGGTAGAGAGTTCCAGAGCTCCGACGTGCAGGGAAAGAAGCAGCCATCAAAACGGCACACCCTTGAGCCGCCGACGGCCACACAACAACCATGCGACGCAGCAGCTCGCCGAGCACTCCGCGGTCCAGCCAGTGGTGGGGGCACACAAGCAGCCAGCTCTCGGGAGCAAAAGCCAAAGCAATACCCATAGAAAAGGGAGAGTGAACCAACACTGCGGCGCAGAGCAAGAGGGTCAAGTTTGGAAGCCAGCCTGGGACAGCTTACAAGTCGGACCGCCCTCGACTCAACTCCGTCAAGCAAGGAAACAGAGCCAGAACCACCCCAAATGTGGGAGCAGCACTCCACACAAGGACGAACCAATCCCCTGCACAAACGGAGCAACTATTCAGAAGAGAAAAAGTCACGACACCCAAACAGCACACCCAGCCTCCCAGAGGCAGCCCCAGCCACTCCCACAATGTGGGGCCTCCAAGAAAGACCGGATGCCACAGCAACACCAAGCATGTTCACTGAGTCAAGAGGCGGAACCACAGAACCGTCAAAGGAGATACGAGAGTTGTGAGGAGCCCTCAACAGAGAGACAGGAAGAAATCGGGTCCCGGAGGCACCAAACCCAACTAGACCTTGTGCACCCCACTGAGATACCCTGTCCAAGCCCGAGCTCACTGTGGAAGCCGTGACAAGGCGAGATGCAGATCGAGTGGAAGAAGAGGGAGCAGAACCGAAAGATGTGGACGAATGCAGTGCTGAGTCACCAGCACAAGAGTGCACCGGGCCACTTGTGGAAGAGAGAAACTCGCTGAAGAAAAGAAGAAAAAGTGCTGGCGACAGCACAGACCCCCGAGGGACACCGCAGTTGATGGAGCAAAGGGGGGAGGCCGATCCATCAACAACCACAGAGATAGATCGGCCGGAGAGGAAGCTAGATATCAGGGAGCAAAGTGAGGGAGGGAAGCCAAAAGAGGGGAGTTTAGAAATGAGACCCCGATGCCACACCCTGTCAATAGCCTTAGATATGCGCTCACATCCAGTCTCTATCCGTCAGGTGTAGTGCACCGAAACCAAAGTTTCCTATTCACATCCAGGCCCCACAGACATTTCCATGGCCCATCCCCGGACGCTTCACATCCCCGGGCTCAGTCCATTGACAGCACGTGGACTTCAGTATAACACTTCGTTCCAATTCACTCTATCTATCCCGTGCATGCCTTTCACCCTCCGGCATGCTCTGGCGCTGATTCCTCAAAATCTTTTTCACTTCATTCTTACACCTCCAATTTAGTTTCCCGGTTCTCCTTGTTCCCTCCTCTTCTGACACATATATCCTCTCTGTCAACATTTCCTCACTCATTTGCTCCATACGTCTAAAATAATTCAACACACCCTCTTTAGCTCTCTGAAACGTACTATTTATAATACCCTTATATTACTTACTCGATCAAACCATCTCACACCACATATCGTCCTCAAACATTTCATTCCCAAAACATCCACCCTCCTCCGCACAACCCTATCTGTAGCCCATGCCTCGTAGCCATATTATATTGTTGGGAATACTACTTCAGACATACCATTTTTGCTCTTTCAAATATCTTTCGCTCTTTTCAAAATTCTTCAGCGCTCCCAGAACCTTGTTTTTATGTTAGTGAAGTGCGGTTAGTACATCCATAAAGTTTCTATATTTGTTGAAAGAAAGTATAAAGCAAATTTTAGTTTCTCACATGACATGTCAGTAACCAAGACACTTTTGAAAGGAAACACCAGAAAGAACTTTATGGACCTGCTAACCGCAATTCAAAAACATAACAAGTCTCTTAACGTGATGACACGCGTTGCACTAATGCAGCAAGAAAGTCAGGAAACTTACCAACCCACTGGCAAAAACAGAGAGGGTAGTAAGTCTACGGATTTACCCACCTGCATTCCAATACCCTCGTGATACATCTGAGTTAAAAACATTCATTTTACGGACGAAACTTAATGTTTATACAGTAAATTATGTAACACACGGGATAGTCGAGCCTTAAGGACATATAAACATTATAGAATTTCTTTAGTTTGAAATTCTGGCAATTTCGCAAAATTTCTGATCTGTCCAGCACCAGCTCAGTGAAAATCTCTTATCAAAAATAGAAAATTCTTTTTGCGAGCTATGTGCAGGGAGGGTCGACATTTTTACGTCAGGAGAAAAATGTTTCTGGGGTAATTTTCCTGTCGCAAGAGAATTTTCAGGCAGAAAAACACTTTACAAAGGGAACAAAAATAAGATGCACATTTTCTCGACGAGAAAAATCGTAAGATATGATTTTGTTGATTTGTGGAGGAATTTGGTTAAATTCGTCCATGTATTTTGACGCAGCTAGATAATGTCCACTATATAGACGAGTTGCCGATGTTTTGAGATAAGTCCTGACCATCAGCTGCTCTCCTAGGCGTGGGAGGGCAACGCTGTTGCGACAACACCTACAATGGTATAAGAGGAAGGGGAAAATAGAAAAGAAAATTGTCCTAAGAACCATCTTTTTTCATTATATTTTTTTCTAACTTTAAGTTGAAGATGCTGCCAGAGTTTCTTCTTCATTGCCTGTGTGTTTGCAAACAGACGGTTCAATGTATACAACCATTACTGGGAGAAAGGAACATTAAATAAACATTATTTCTGAACAAACCATTTGTCCGCGAATGCGTCACGGTCATGAACGCTAACCACTGCACCACGGGAGTCCATTTCAACTATCCTGACACTTTTGACTACTAACGATTTCAATTACCGTCTGTGTCTCTCCATCTCCAACGTCCTCACTGCGTTAAGGACTATCCACAACGGTTTCCCTCCTGCCCCCTTTCACTACCACTGTTCCTCTCCCTAGCTGGGCTCCTCACCTGCCCTGGTACTTACCTCTGACCATCACCGTCACACACACCCTCTACTGACTCGCTTGAAAATTTCTAGTCATCACTCTCCTGGGAAACATTGCCTTCCATCTCTGATCTACATATAAATGAAACCGTAGTTGCATCTCCTGTAAAAAAAACAGCTCATTTTGCACGTTCTCTAGACCAGTTTAGAAACTGAAATAATAAAAGAAAATAGATATATAAAGGCCCTTACTTTCTATCTGCTCTTTCTTGTGATCCAATCCTTTTGTCAACGGTATTCACGTGCAAACAATGGTGTTGGTTAACACAGACAGTTTAAGGTCGTTGCCTGTTTCTTTTCGTCATCTGACTCTTGCATCACCTGCAGTCAAAGACAAATTCTGCTAAAGGGGAATAATAGAAGAAAAAAAAACATAGATAAAGGTCCTTTCTTCTTTTACTTTGCGCTAACTAACGTTAACCCGCAGTAGTAAAAGATGAACGGTACTGTGGGGAAATGACATCAAGAACAAAGCTGGTTGGGGAGATATCCTCGTCGACCAGTGTTTTTCATCAACATTAGCCAAAGTCAAACCACACTGTTGGTGTCTTGGTAGGAGTCGCTTAGGTTTAAGGATGTCATAGAGGCCCATCCTGCTTCCTGAGACCATGTTGGAGAGGACTTTAGTATCCTCATCACCACAGAGGTTACTATACTGTTACACTATACATGTTAAGGCGATGCGGTACATGACCAGGAGACACCGCCAGTGGTGAATTTGTAGATACTGTTGCTGCGAAAGTGATGTGAAGTGAAGGTTTTTGGTAGTCTCCCTCTTTCTCTCCCTCTAAGTAGTAGGTAGCAGGCAGCCACTGAACAGATCGATTCTATCAGCAGTAATCACCTGGGTATCAGGAGAGTTTGTGACCACTCTGTAGTGGACCAGCCCTTCATTAGCTGTCAATTTTCACTCCTTTGGCCAAGGTTATTGCGTGTTTTCTTTCTGTCTCACCTGCACTTGGGCTGCTGGATTCAGTCCACAAACATATAGTCTCTCCCACTCAAACATAACACTTTATAAACACGTAACTCACATGACTCATTATTCAAAACTCTAGGTTTTACATTGGTGAGCACTACGCCTCAAAACCTCTTCTTTTTGCAAAATCTTGTTATACGAATTCGTATGCAAGTACTCTGTCTGTCTATCTGTCTGTCTGTCTGTCTGTCTGTCTCTCTCTCTCTCTCTCTCTCTCTCTCTCTCTCTCTCTCCTGTTAAATTCCATGCAGGCTTACTTCACCAGTGCATGGTGTTTGATTAGTTCTTTATCCTGCCGCAGGAAGGAAGGAGAGGGAGAGAGCGTTCTTACCATTTCATCCTTTCCTCACCCACTTAGTAAAGGAAATGATAGATTTAAGGCCAATAACAGATAACCTAGACATGTGCCATCCATTGGGTTAACTCGAGTGGTAAATGAAGTAAGAACCAAAGTTTGTCCCTGAGACAGATACTTGAAATATCACGTATCAGAATGAGAATACATAACGCAACAACCATGTGTCTGTCTGTAAGGATAATCTGCAAAACATGTGGCAGCAGTGTGAGGGAACTGTGCCAGACATCAACTGTTTGCTTACAATCATGGCATTTGTGGATACGGCGGTGGAGGATTCTAACGTACACAAACTGTGCAGAGAGATGGGTATATTTTTCAGTCTCTAACAGCTGTCAATTAGTAAATATTTGTGACAAGAGAGAAACTCACAGTACAACGAAAAACAAGCTTATTATTATAGGATTACAAGCACCAACTTAAAGGCGTGAATTATTAGTATCATAGTTTCAGTCTTTCTGGAAGTAAACCTTGAGTCGAAGGTCCATTATAAGTTCCACAAATAAACTCAGAGACCCCCAGGTGCCTTTGCTGTGCTATTGGAAGTATATTTTTCTTCGTTTTATCCTTGGTGTATGTGGGAGAGCCCCAGAAGTCTGGTGTATGTTGGAACGAGCCAGAAGCCATGTGTATGGGTAGTCATACAGAGGAGAAAATAGGAATTCCATATGTCCTCTCCTTTGTCTCCCATATTCCTATGTAGTCGACCCCACCATATATATATATATATATATATATATATATATATATATATATAATTATAGGACGGGCAGGTTTGAGGATTATTGACGATATGAGAATTAAGTTTTAACTTCTCGGCAGTTGTAAAAGTGGGTACTTCTATAATCACTTCAGCATTGATAGTGAGGAGAAAATGGTATATCAAAATAAAGTTCATAATCTTGAGAGCCTTGAACTAATCCATCAAAGGAAAATTTAATCTGAGTCTCCTGATAGTGACTTTTAGGGCTTGAAAACCGACGGAAAGTTAAAGATATTTCCCGTAGACTAATCCATCAGGTTAACCCTGAACGTAACCCAACATATTACCAGACATTGCTCGTCTAGATACGCACTCCAGCGTGACGGGCTGAGGCAGTAAGCAAAGTTTAATTAGTATCGTAAGATTTTTATTTTGGCGGGAAGCCAGTAGGCTCGGAGAGAGCAGGGAGTTTGTCCAGGCAAAGGAGAGAAGTTCGGCCTAAAACCTACCCAAAGTTTGGACTACTTGGCTGGGACCTGTGCCCAACTATGCCGGGAAATGCTGCCGGTGTCGGGGGTGGCCAGGGGAAATGGTATTGTTGCTGGGGTTGGAGACGGTGGTGGAGAGGTGAGGGAAGAACTGGTCTTGGAGGTTTGGAGGGAGTGTATATAATGGTATAGAGGATTGGACGAAGAACAGTCTTGAAGAAATGGTTGATAGAAGAGATATAGAAAAATGTGGGAGAGATGATATCTAGCAAGGGCCTGACTAACCTTCACACACACACACGCGCGCGCGTAAACATGTTCTTAAATGCTAGGGTGCGAGGAGATGGATGGAAATGTTCGAGATAGTGGAGATGTTTTGAGATGAAGGAGATATTAGTAAGGCAGTAGAGATACTAAGGAGATATTAGAGAAATGGTGGATATACCGGAGAGACGTATTAAACGCTGGAGAGATAATGAAGACGGAGAGGAAACAGCAGGATGACGTATGCAAGCTTAGGTTTCCTTGGAAAGTATAGAGATTCCACAAGCAACACAGCTTTCATAGGATGGCCTCCGCGTCAACCATGTTGCTGTCTAGCAAGCTCACACTTCCTCGCTTTTTTAGAGATTAAAGCCAGTAACGAGTGAATAGCTGGTCGTAATGACCATTTCTCAGTCTGTTGCTTTTTGAATGTACGTCTGATTAGGGAAGCAGTGGAAAGGGTGTTTATGATGACTTCTCAGCTTGCGAGACAGACATGCCCTTCACTGCAAAGAACAAAAAGAGACGTTTACCTCTGTTATTTTTAGCTAAGAAACCTGGATATATGCATCTTTCCTGATAACTATATATATTTTCTTAAGAGTGACAAACTTCCAGATTGCTAGAAACCAAAAGGTTATAAGCAAACTCTTACTATCTCATCATCTCAAAGGTACAATAATCAAAAACAAAATCACAACTTGGAGAAAGCCAAACTGAGACGTAACTTCACCTTTGAAGACGTGATGCCAAGAAATTGGTGTGTGGCAACTGTGTGCATCCGCGTTATGCCAGAGGAGGTTCAGTTTCCCGTCCGGGTTACTTTCCCTCTGAAGGAGTTTGGTCCTCGTTTACGTGGGTTCCTGGCGACTTGAGGAGCGAGTTGATTGAGTGCAGCGCTGTTCTGAGTATGTGTGCCTTTTTCGTCCCGGACTCCATGCCTCTTGTGTGAGTGACATGGTGAGTGTCTTCTTTTCACCAAGGTAAACAGCTGACCTTACATTGTTCAGACAGAGCGCGTCTCTGATTTTACTTGGAGCAACGGTCTTTTGGATGCTCTTATCTTTCACTATGTAATTTCTGTGAGTATGTATTTTCGTGTATGCGTATATATATATATATATATATGCATATATGCGTACACACACACACACACACACACAAGGTTAAGAGACGGGGCAACAGGAGTGTAAAACTCTCGCCTCGTAACAGACAAATAGTTATCTCCCTCGCAGCAGCAGGGGAACAGAGATGCAGTAGGACGGGGAAGGGGCTACAGTAGCATGGAAAGGGGCTGCAGTAGTAGTAGGAGAAGGGCTTAATGTAGTAGAGAAACGGACGCCAGTATCGAGGGGAGAAGGGGAGCAGAATGGGGTGCCACACGGGGCGTTACCTAACTAATGATTCGTGGGCTAACCTCCCAAGATCTCCTCCTCCTTCATACCTCCTCATACCATATACTCCCTCACACAGCCTCCCTCACACCCCGTGCTCTCTCATGGCTTGTACTTCCTCACATCGCTTGCTTCCAGAAAATCCAAACAGGTTTGCTTCTCATACTGTACTTTTCTCCTCATGAGTCCTCATCAACCCTCTTGACCTCCTTACACTTTAAATTGCTCAGCGCCTTACCTTGTCCTTCTCTTTGTCTCATATCTCACGTTGGCATTATTATTATTCTTATAAATATTAGTATTATCATCATAATACTACTAGTGCAGCGACTCCTTCAGTACACAGCCCAGCATATATCGATCAGTGAGGGCAACAAGACTTTATAGCAAAGGTTCCCCATCTTTCTGCCCGTCGTTTACAAGGATTTTCTCCATCTATATGCCCAACCATGAAGGGGATTGTCTCCATCTAATTGACCGACGTTCGCGTAGATCTCCATCTGTCTACCACCCGTCGTTTCACGGAGAAGGTCTCCCCACCTATCTACGTGGCGGAGGTTCAGCTTGCCTCGCCATCAATACCCCTTTGTCCTGTGCCGGAAATGTTCCCGCATTTTCGTCCGTCATTGTGTCAGTGACGCATCGGGCAATTTGTCGCCCCGCTCGCTACATTTACATTCGAATGCTCTCTCGTTATCTTTTTCACCCGAGGACAAAGCGATAATTACTCGGTGATATGCAGGAAACAAGGAAATTCTGATTATTCTGTTTCCTAGTGAGCTGGGTGATTGGCCTCTCCCTTGGTCAGGACCGTTGATACTGATACTGTGGCCAGCTCCTGAGTAGTGTGGGTTGCAACTGGCCTCCTCAGAGCCAGTTCAGGAACTTTGGCCGAGGCGTATGCCGTCAGTGGGCACACCCGACCACCAATACTTGCACAACTCAAGCAGGAAAATGACACCCGCCTGGGTCACCTGTAAACCTCTGAACCACGATAGTCTATGATAAAAGAAAACGGGAAACATTGTCTGCAGTTGTTGTAGAATTCTCCGAAGTAATACAGAAAGATGATTCCAACATGGAGAGCAGCACCTCATGTTGCTGTATCTCTCAAAACGATGACTGCTGCATAGAAGACAACTTTTTCTCCAGCCATCAACACCCCCTGTGTGTCTCCCGGGACAACCTACGCAGGACCCCAAGTCAAGCCCTAAACTTCTGAAAAAAAGAATAAATCCTTCAGCCTCACACACGCTTCAGAAGGCTTCGTACCCTCACTTGTTTGCGCAAACACCGTCGTCAGAACCAAGAGAGGAAAAATACCTAATGCATTTTCACCCTTCCTCCTGATAAAAACAAAATCCCCCTCACGAGACGTCCCTTAACTTTCATCAAACAAATCCCTTCTATTATTTCTTCCAGAGGCGGGGGAATGCCTCCGCTTCTTCCTCGTTTTTTTTTCTTTTATCTCAGAAAAATCTCTTCTTTTGTTTGAGAAGAGGTTTCTGATCACTCTCACAAGTGCTGGAGCCTCTTATTCTCTGCCATAACTACTTCATATCTTGAAC
>JAYMFT010356109.1:0-22887 GCA_038088735.1 Panulirus argus
AATAATAATAATAATAGTAATAATAATAATAATAATAATAATAATAATAATAATAATAACGATAATAACACTAATGATAATATACTACTACTACTACTACTACTACTACTACTACTAATAATAATAATAATAATAATAATAATAACAATAATTTAATGATGATAATAATAATGATAATGATGATAGTAATATAATACTTATTATTATCATTCTCATTACCACTGTCATTATCATTATCATCATTATTATAAATATCATTATTAATATAATTATTATTTTAATTATTATTATTATTATTATTATCATTATCATTATTATCATTATTAGTGTTATTATCATTATTATTATCATTAATATTATTATTATTATTATTATTATTATTATTATTATTATTTTTATTATTATTGCTGTTGTTATTATCATTATCATTATTGTCAATATTATCATCATTATTATCATTATCATTATCGTTACTATCATCATTAGTATCATTATCATTATCACAAGAAGGACGAATTTCTTTTGCACGTCTGCCCATCCTCTGGGCAGCGGCACAAAAGGAAGACACAAAGCACACAAAAGGTCCAAGTACTAGACTTCAAGACGCTATCCCTCTGGCTGGAGCTGTCACCCCAAGCTTTCTGGTGCCTCTGATTCTCCTTTTATAAACGCTTTGCCTTTGAATTACTTATCAAGTTCCTCTCGTCCTACCTCATAGCTATCAAACAAATTCTGATTAAGTAGACACTTGTGCTCTAAAAAAGAGGTAATCCTTCAACTCTTTTTATCTTTTTTATTCCAGGGATAACCGTATTGGTGTTCTTTTATAACGTTGGAGGCTCCAATCATGGAGAAAAGTCCACATCAAGGCCGGGCCTGAATCTAAGTATTAAGGGAAAAACACGAGACGAGGGGTGTGTTGGGGCAGAACGAAGACTGGTATGTGGTTGAGCCAATTGAGAAAGTTAGTGTGGTTGAGGTTAGGGTGAGCGCTGCTGTGTGGTGGGGGTTAGACGTTACTGGTCTTCAAGCAACGTTTGAAGAGCACCAACGAATCGAGTGAAAGCGCCACATTAACTTACAAATTGTAAAAGAAAAGTGTCTTCCCGGCTGGGTCCGATGAATTTCGAAATGATCATTACGACTCGTGTTGTTTCAGTAAGGTTAGTGAGTGTGAATGTGAGAAAAATTTCATAATAATTATGTTAGGCCCACTCTATAGTTATTTCCAATGACAAGTCATTTATCATTCATTACTGCAAATGAAGGAAATGTCGCCATAAATCGATATTTTAAAGTATCGTGAAAGTTGGGCTACCATTGTGAGGCCAGATCGATGGGCATTTCTCAAAATCCTTCGTCCGTGGTGTCGCATTGTTTCACACAAAAAGTAAGATAATTCTTTTCTTTTTTTACTATGTGTACACATCCAGGTCCCGCGACCTCAGATCTTACCAGAACTCATATTATCTTGAAGCTGTCGACATTTTATTGTGGACTGGTCATCAGTCTCCTTACAGAATATGCTAAAGTATTATTTCTCCTTCAACAAACAGTTTCTCTGAGAGGGCAAATAGTGATGAGAACTTAGCTCTGAGAACTGGACTCTAATAGTGGATATTTCGGGTGTAGATCATGTCACAGTTCCTTCACACTTCCACACGATTCATGACAAAGGACTCGCGGGTGAAGACCTTGCTTGGTGCGTCAGCGTTTACCTCAGCGCTGCCTGCAGTCGTTGCTGCCAACGTCACTTGCAATCAATAGACTTATCTCACACGTTTTAGACGCTACTGGTATTTGCTCAACATGGTTTTCTTTCTCATCAGCTCTCGTGTGTCTGACGTTCTGTTAACCTTTTATTAATATTTTCTTTCTTTATTCTTTAACAGATTTTAGTAGGATTACTTAAGCATTATACTACATTAAAAAGAAAATTTTTTGCGATTTCATGTCAACATCAAATTTCGTGTACTGAACGATCATTATAATGTGTAGTCCTCTCCATCACAGTACGTCTAGAGCCACCTAAAGCAAGAGCCACCTGCTGGGTAGTTAACATCACACAGAACACCTCCCCTGCTGCGGCAACAAGTTGCGAGGCTTCCTTTTTGGGAATTGATTTTTGTCGCTATCAGCGGCTGGTTTATTGTGCTGCACCCCAGGTTCATCCTGTGAGCGGCAGCGCAAAAGGATTACAGAAGGCACAAAGGGTCTTTGTTAGACCCCAGCGGGCCGATGATTATGACATGAATTGTTACGAAATTGGTTCGTTACATAAGCTTACAGACTTCATTACTGTAACGTCATTTACTAGACGCAAAAAGTGGATACAGTCTCAGAAATCAAGTTATCATATTGTTATCAATTTCTCTCTGGGTGTCTCCGGACGTAGCCTTAACAGGGTCCATTTTATCACAATTTTGACGTGGTCAAACTTTACCACCTATACGAATGACATCATCCACTTGGGCCAAAGCGCCAATAACACCTGCAACTTAGCCTTAATCTTTTGAGGAGCTGTGCTGCCCTGGTCATCGCAACTGAGGGGAATATGTAGCCACGCCATTTACTAACTCTAGATTTACACCAGAAATTGAACTAAGATTTGCACTGGAAGTCAAACAGTCGGCAGGAATCGGGGATAATATTTCAACCAACAGTTCTAGGACGCTGGACGAGATATCATCATTACAAGACACCTGACACTCCAGGGGCCTTGTATTGCAAGGGCAAGAGTATTGCGGACAAGTTCAGATATTTATAGTAAACTTTAACGCAAGGAGGCAGAATTATGTGCGGTTGGATCTGCAAACATTTATTCACATTTCAGTTATTAAAATTACCTATTTGAGGACCATTATCATCACGCATTTATTACGCATTTCATTATTCTGACTTCCCTCTTAATTATTCTGGCTATACATTTCGTGAACGACTCTGCGAGTCTTTTCTTCGGAACCTGTAGAATTCCACCTTAGAGATGCAAAACGCAACAGCTAATCATCATAAAGCCTCTTTTGTTTCAGATGATAGTGACTGCCTTCAAGAATATCAAGCCCAGTTATGGTGCTCGGCTCTGAGCTAGAAGAAGCCGCTAAGACGAGCACATCTCTCCGTGGCTGACAGGTGTCTGGAGCGTTCCTTACGTTTTCCTTAAAACTCTGAATCCCTCGGAAGTCAGTACTGCCTAATACATGTATAGAATCACGCGGAGCCATCTAGTAGTAGATTCAGTAATGAAATAAAAATCCTCAGTAAAATAAAGAAATTATATTAATCAAAATGATATAAAAGAATCTGTTTGAAGAAAATCCCGAATTATCATCGCCGCAAGAGAATCAAGCGCAATGCTCAGACTAAAAATGGAACTGTATTGAAAATCGTCTTGGAACAACGGCTATCGTTACGTCATTATTTCAAACTTTGGTCAAGTTTCAGGTATTTCCGAGGCTGTAGGGCATAAGAGATTTGCCTCTTGACAGGTATGTGACGTCTTGAGGGCTCCAGGAAATTGCAGTCGCCATAAGCGATTTACGACTCGCAAAGTTGTACAGTGATCAAGAGATGTTTTGCTCGAAGACTGTGAGATAAAACTGGTCAGCTAGTATCTTGAGATGTCCTCAGTGTTGTCTCTTGCTGCTATCACCTCCCATACCTGTCTGCCATGGATTCACTCTAGACACAACGAAAGGAACAACTTCGCAATAATGGTAACCTAACAATGATGGTCACCTCAATTTAATGGTAACATAACAACTATGTTCACCTTAATTTAACGGTAACCTAACAATAATGGTAATCTTACTTTAATAGTAACCTAACAACAATGTTCACCTCACTTTAATGGCAACGTAACAATAACGCTCAGTAAGATTTGCACCAAAGTACATTTTCCCTGTCCAATCTTGCTCCTTGTCTAAGCTGACTGGAGGAAACATATAAGATGGTATTAAGGTTTTGGTTTAGCAATAAAGTTCCTGACAGATTTTCGGCAATTGTTTGAATTTTTCACTTCTAACGACATTTATGAACGTCGTAGGAGGAGTGTGCCTAAAACTGTGGTGTAAAAACGATTACTTAATCCCGGTTGAAGTTCACAGACAAGGAGATTGCCTGGTTGTGTAGCACGCCAGGAGAACAGTCTGCTTCAGCTGTGTCTGGCGATGCGACAGACCAGATGAATACACTGGTTCAGTTTTGTGTTAAGTAGTCTCTGACATTAAGAGGCCTCCAATCCAACATTATCGTCCGTGCGATCCCTCGCGATTCATTTAATGATAGTAAGGCAAGTTCTTAAGGATTTTGGTCGGTAGTTCTCAATCTCTCGCTTGGAGAAAGTTAACAGCAAAACTATACGTTCCGTCATCACAAGACCCCGACGGTTTCCATCTCTCCGAAGCAAGTAATGAAACTCTCGCTAATAGCGGGAAGTGTACTAAATACCACCATAAAGAGGATGACAAAATCCGGTGAGGGAGTAACTTTGGCGACACCCTAGCATTAGTGTCGGGAACACTGTCTCCGCTGCCAACAGCGCTCACCTCCTGACCCGGATGCTACTTACAACCGCTCCCTTCCTCCTAGTGCCAGGTCTTCTTGTACATGCTACAACTGTCCACATCGAATGATGATTTGTCTGTGGCTAACATAGCAAGTGTCATACCTGGAACTTTATCATGATGCATCCAGCTACGCTTGCAATACTGACTCAAGGTTCACTAAAGCGATACGCTCACTTCATAAAGTCGAGCGCAGTGGTGAGACTTAGAATGAAACTGTATTAGTACCGTCTCGTGACAATGGCTGGAATTACACCATTTGATTATGTTCCAGGATAATCCAGAGGCTGTAGAACAAAGGAAATTGCCGTTTGACTTGACTGGAGGGGAAGGTATGACATCACGCATGTATAAGAGTGAGTACTGCTGCGCGGGTAAAAGTGTGGAAATTTGGAGGGAAAATGAGTGAGTAAAGAGAATCTTGTAAAAACAATTGATGATTTTTCTGAAATACGGCGAGTTGTCGAAAAAGAGTAAGAGGAAAGGACAACATTGTAGACCATATTAATACTCGTGCTATGATGACTCTTTACTGACAGAACTTAAAACAAGGGAACAAATGACTAGTCTTAGTCAAAATGACTGAGGAAAAATGAGTTAGTGTATCAGATCAAAACAAACCTCTAAGCAAAGGATATCAAAATAAACCTCAAAACAAAGCCGGGACAAGTGTACACAGAATCACTGGTAATAAGATGTAAAATCTTCATCCTTACCCTCTGCACGGGTCAAACGAGCTAATCACAAAATGGGTTCATATTTCTAGTTATAGCATGTTCTCAACTAAGACTAGCAACATTTTGTACAAGAAATCCAGACGTAGATATGATCTAACCAGTACTCTAAACTAGCAACATGATAAACGTGATGTCCCATATAATGTGTGTTAACTTGATGCGTTTCTTTACTGGGTAAATACCCCTGCGCCTGGGAAGGATGGTGTCATTTATGACATCATTAGACTTCTAAGACTTGTAACTGATTAGCCATCGTTAAAGATGTATGAGAGGATGCTACTCAACAGAGTGCTGCACAGAGTTAAGATACATGTCGCCTGACAGCAATAGTTTTACTCGTGGCAGAAGTGTGCATAAGTGTACCACAACTTTCTTAACAGTGCATGGAGACAGACGGCACTTGAAAATTGCATTGAATATTACTGACAGGCAAGTGATACTGTAAATCAATCAAACTAGGCAAACTTGATGATGGAATTCTACATTGGATACTTAGTTTTCTCACCAACAGAGAGTCCGCCACCTTGTCTCAAAAACACTAATGCGAAATTAAAGAAATGCAACATGACAGTCCTCAGGGTGGAGTACTAGGTCCCATAGTGTTTAATGCACTGGTTAAGTAAAGATCATCATCAGGAAGGCTTAAGGATATCGCAGTTGGCTATGCTGAGGATGTTCTTGTTTACATCAAAGCTTATGACCAGTTCCCGTGTGGTCAGTCTCTACAGAGACACTACAAAATGCAATAGTCAGATGCATCACGAGTCAAACTTAAGTATTTCATTATCATATTTTCCAAATGGAGTATCATATCATAATATGATACATGGTCGCTATTTTCCGCGCGAGCAACGTAGCATCCAAGACAGATGGCTGAGCCTTAGAGGATAAAATATCCTCATTGGCTTCTTCCTCCGTTCCATCTTTTGCGAATTGATACAAAAGGGGAAGATTTCCAACCCCTCCCGCCCCTCTTAGTCGCCTTTTACGACACGCAAGAGATACGTGGGCTGTAGCATTTCTTGCCTGTTGCCAGAGATAAATGTATGGGTGTAATTACTGTTTACAATTACGTGATTGTACAGTAAGAGGAGAAAATTATACATTTTTAGAAGTTCCATCTCTTTAACTTTCTTGACCTATGACGAAATTTTGCCATTAGATAGGGCTAATGCGCAGCGCTCGCCGCTAACTGCAAGAAAATTAAGATTTACGCATAAAAGAGTCGAAGGGAATTACATGTTGTTGACTGTTACAAGATGGAGAGATGTGTGTGTTCTTGGACTGAACGCCAGCAACCCATATACATGCATATGAGGCGGAAAGAATAGTAGGCAATCTGGGTTAGGAAGGAGAACTTGACAGCCATTGTAGTGCTGGCGCACTGAGCCAGTACTACAGTGGTTGTCAAGTTCCCCTTCCTGGCCCAGACCAAGGAAGTTTTGCACTTGTCTTTCCTCGTCCTTTAACTTTGCATATATGTGCCATGTCATAACTCTTTACCCTGAAGACAACCCCCCCCCCCCCAGCCTAAGCCAGGTACCCATTTACCGATCAGCTCCGAGGGGAGGATGAAAAGTTGGGAATGGCTGTGGACCAGCTTCCTTGCCGAGGATTTGAGCCCGGGAAGGCCCGCACGTGAATCATGGTCAGCCAGAGCGTGTGTGTGTGTGTGTGTGTGTGTGTGTAATTAGTCGCTTGTTCAACGGGATACTGATACATAAAATGTTTCTGTATCCACTCTAAGGCCAAGTGTCTTCATGATTCTTTGTGTCCGTGAGATTCTATCTCTTCCCAGTCTGTTTTCTTTGTGACTAAAATTCACGGAATCATGTACCGTCTTGATTGTTCCCCTGTTGTTATCTTTGTTATCTGGCTCATTAAATTTCTTTGGAGGCTTATGAATTGTCAACTCCGCTATTCACATTTTTCATATAGTTATTGTTCCATAAGGTATTTTTTGGATGAACCAATAGTTACTGAAACCTATGGTCGTTACATACAACGGGTGCCAATCCCCTTTCCCTTTCTGTTGTCATGATTCCCTTTGGACGGGATCAGGTCAGATCTTAAGTCTCTGGAAAATTTGGTCTCCAATACTCCAACAAAATCAGTTATTTCTCTAATTCGATCCTTGAACTCCAGCTCTCTTCCATTCACTACAAGTACAGTCACAACTTTAAGCACTGATTTCAATCTAATATTCCATAAGTTAATATTCCGAACTTCTGTGGGTGCTGCTACATCCACTACACTCTTATGGTGTCTCCTGTCTCTTACCCTGCCACTGTATTCTTCACTTCTCTCTTTCATCCCCTCTGTGCATCACATTTGAATATCCTACTGAATTCTTTCCTTGCGAGTTTCTTAGCCTTCATCCGTTCCTCCTGTTTATCTCACGCTAGATTAGAAATTAAACATTACTGCTAGTCCACCCATGTCTTGATTTACTGCTAGTCCACCCATGTCTTGATTATGTCTACCAATTCCTTTTTCTTTTCTTCTTCTAAGAATAGCATTTGACATAACATCTAAAGCCTTCGTCTTTAGATAATTATTTCGTTTATCTCCAGTCTTTTCTTCTCGGCTGGAATAAGATTTTCTACTACACTAAAAATCATCAGCCATTTATGTCTACCTACCTCTTGCTTCAATAATGTTCTCCAATTTGGTGCACACCCATTTGCCAGCTAAATCCTGCGATGATGTGTCAACTTCCAACCGAGCAAGCAAAAATACGTTGAATCACCGTTAGAAACTATTTTGCCACTGAATCAACATCTATTGCCTGCTGAAATACCTCTGGTTTTAACTATAACATTTATTTTTGCTAACATACACCAAAATCCTAAATTGTCTAAATTTGTTTTAAACCTTTCGTTTCCTGAATCGCCTATTACTTTCTCCATACCTTGGCTTATTGATTTCCCATGCACCATATTTTCAACATTCCCACGTCCCTAGTCTATTGGATCTGTTGATATTCTCCGTTCCTGCTCAGCAGGCCTTGACTAAGCCTTTGTTATCATTCCTCCATCATCAACAGTTTCTGGTCTGTGTTATGGACAATGCCTATTGCTGCTTTACCTAATAGACATCCAAAGACCTTCTGACCTATCGATTCCATGTCATCTTTCCTCCAGTCACATTCCTTCTGAACACTTTCATTATTTTTTCATCCACACAATTGATTACATTTCCCATCGTCCAAATCTTCTCTTCGTCTGTCAACACTTGATTTGATTCCTTAATTTTTCCTTCTCCAGTTGTTGCAACTTCTCATCCTCTTTCTCTGCAACTGCCAGTAATTTCCCCCAGCCACAATCTTCCAGATGGTTCGTAGTTTTGTTCTTTGATTTTTTTCCTCCGTTTAATGTAAAACTGTTCCAGTTCCTTTCATCTGGCCTCTTCCTGCAGCACTCAGGAAGCTGGCTACGTCCATTGGTCGTGACCCTAGGGCACCTACCCATGGATGGATACGAGCCCTTCACCCATACTGTCAGAGAGATTCAGACGGACCACAGGTTCTTTAGGCTCGTTGTACGAGTAACGGGAAGGAGAAACGTCCCAACAAGTCCTGACTCAGTGAAGCATTTCTTAAATGTATTACGTCACTGTAGCAAACTGAGGAGTGACTGAAAAACTTTTGCAACGTGACGTTGGTGGATGACTGCAAAATAATGAATGAGTATATATCAATTTCAGACTGAATACAGAAGTTTAGAAAACTGTACGATGGTGGAGAATGTTCAACAGCTGGGGGCCCCCAAGAGCGTAGAACTCGCTCCCCGTAAAGTAAAAATAGGTGATTACTGATAGGTCTAATGATACACACACACATGGAGAGAGAGAGAGAGAGAGGAAAAAAATAGGTAAATGAATAGGGAGATGAATAGACAGACAGAGATGAAAATTACAGCAAACCAGATAACAGGAAACAGAGAACCGAGACGAGACTTAAGAAGACCGCCTGAAGGAGGAGGGAAGAAGAAGATAATGATAAGCGAGCGGCTGGGTAGCCACGACAGCGGCGACCCGAGACGCGTTGCCACTCACCACGCCCCACCCTGGACGCGCCCCTCACACCAATGTGATAAGACCCGCGCGATGATACCATCTCCAACGCCACGGGCAGATTATCCTTTTCCTAACAGTTGAGAAAACGTGAAGTTTATTCTCCCCGAGGTTTGCTCATCCTGCCTTATATGAGGTTTTACGCGAGTGTGATGGGCAGCGTTTACACAGGAGACCCGAGCTTCGACACCCATTTAACGAAGCGAAGCTGGTTTTACGGCCCAGATAACGGAAGACCTGCAGGAGCGAGCCAACATTCGCTCCTAGTGCCCTTAATCTGAGCGTCAACTTTCTTCCAGTACTGCACGGACTATAGGCATAAGGTATGCATATAATCACTCATAGTATAGCTTAGACGTGTTCGTACGAGCAGTGCGTAAAAAAGGCCGTGTAAAGTACCATATCAAGATGGAAATACAGTTGGTTATACGTGGCATGCCTACACAGGATGGAGGTGACTGTATGAATTCATGGTTATGGATGAGGACAGTTAAAATATATGGTTGGCTATACAATGGTGCGGCTATCCAAGCGGATGGTCAAGCAGGATGGTATATATATATATATATATATATATATATATATATATATATATATATATATATATATATATATATAAGCGTATCACTATACATATGGATGGCTATACAGGTGATCATTAGTGTGGGATGTTGATGATATAGGTATATGATCATATATACGGCTATATATATAGATGCTTTTGTGTAAACTAATTGTTACATCCATGGATTGCTAAACATGCAGCTTTTGTGTAAACTAATTGTTACATCCATGGATTGCTAAACATGCAGATAACTCTAGGTGGATGGGTGCACAGGTAGATGGACATATAAATGGATAGCTGTATAAGTGGACAGTCATGTAGGTAAATGACCTCGTAGGTGGATGGCTATATACGTAACTGGTTGTTCAGGGCTTTGAAATGAATCTCTCATGTCATCTTCATTCATAAAAGGCTTAAGTGTACGCGGCTTGAGACATAGCCTTGAATGGAGTCTTTTAAGAAACTTCTGAAAGCTTGAGGTAAGATTGAGATATGAAGACCTAATTCTAGAGCACGACCATTTCCAGGTGGTCTTTGGTAAATCCAAAACAACTGTCAAGAGTCTGCAAATAGAAATTAAAGTCCCTGTCTTTTGTCCTTATTCGTAACTTAATACAACATTAAGGTAATGAGCGAATTAGTTTCAGTAACTGTTCCTCCACAAATTATGTGGACTTGTTTAAACTAACCACATCCAAGCAAGGTTTAAGAACCCCATCTTTAAAGGTTCTTTGTTTACACATGTCATACCGAATGACATATCTTGTTCAGTAAGTGTGTTTAACAACGATATTATTTTCAGCCAAGGGAATAAAGAATGACCCGTGGTACGGAGCGTGTCCCTCACCGTCTGCCACGGCTTCGTTATGCTCCCAACGCTCCTCCTCTTACTTTTTGTGCGGTCAGCGTAACCAACTCTGGTCTGCCGTCCTGGCCTTAACGAAGAGTGGCGACATCGTGTATCATATCAGGGCGCTGGGCGTTGCTGTTGACTTTAAGGTGACGTTGGCAGCATCCGTCGCACCCAGGACGGCGTTCAGCCACTATACGTTATCAAGAGACATTTCATATTCTACCGTATCTCCCTCATCCACCTCTAGTATATAAAGCCAGACTCGTTTAAACCTTCTTCACTATGATACCCAATGATATCAGCCTCTTTTTGCAATCAAAGGTAACTTCACTTTTCTTTGCGACGCTAATATTTTTTCTCTTTGCCTGATTGCTAACGCTGTTCTCTGTACTGGTTTTCAGTAACCTCTGGCGTTATCAACGGTTAGATTGTTGTGCATCCCGTACTCATCCTGTGAGCGGTAGCGCAAGAAGATTACAGAGGCCACAAATGTCTTCATCTTACACCAATAGACAAGTAATCATAACATGAACTGTTGTAAAGCTGGTTCATTCCATAGGCTTACAGTCTACCAACTACATAGATGCAAAACGTGGATACAGTTTCATAATTTCAGGTGCCTTGTTCACAACCCTAAGGTATTGTACCATTTCCTGCAGGATCTGTTTGAGCGTTTCCTTAAAGGTTCTATTTCTTCCTAGTCTAAGACACAGTGCCTTAGTATGTGTCCATATCTCTGGCCACAAGCTTTGCAGTAATCATGATTTCTAGATGAGCCAAAGCGCCAATAGTACTTATAGCCCAGCCTGCTTTTGTCTAACAGTGATATCTAGTACTCTACTGATCATGTTATTTTCTCCATACACGCGTTTATACCTGACACGTCTCATTCTGATAGAAACCGAAACTACTAACGCGTCTTTGCACTCGTCTGTTTGCTCCTGAGAGATCTGTTAGTTCCTTCCTGCCGACAGAGTTACGACTTCTGACAACCCAATGTTGTTTTCAGTAACCTCCTCGTTAGGGCAGGTTTGGCTAAAGCATCAGCTTCATTATGGTCCGGCAGGCCTTTGTACGAAGGAATCCATAACAATATCAAGTGAATTTCTTGACATACTAAATGCTCGCATATTTGTGTCTGACTTCGGAGACCAACTTCTTGCATTCTGAGGTCTGTTTTTTAGAGCAGGTAATGAGGGTAAAGATTCATAGATAACTAAACTGTCTGTGGCGGTGATTTCTTCAGGCTCAAGAGCGATAAGTGTAGCGTACAATGCCCAGGTTTATGTCCAGTTGATTATTCTGATTTTCCTCTTATCTGTTGCATTTAGGCTTGATCACAATGGCAGAGCATCCAGTCTTCCCCGTGGCAGAGACAACAGTCAGTATAGACAGTCTGTGTTACGTACTTTTCAACCTGTATGTGTTCAGAAGCGCTGGTTTTGGCAAAGAATTGTTGGTGAAGAGGATGAAGTAAATGCTTTTCATTGGTGAGTCAGCAGGTATGATGATATCAAAGGGAATTATCTGCCAAGGTGGTTTAAATGTTGCTTCTTAATATTGCTCAAACAATGTATTTGAAACGTTATCCTGTGAGAGGCTGTTATCTGGATCTACAAAGATTCAGTTGTTCTATGACGCGTATGCTTCAACAATTCTGTATAGATATCATATGTATCACTGGGTGGAAGCTTTAGTCCTATCATAAGACTGATCTCAAGTATTCTCTCGAAAAAATTATGATGTTGATATCGAGTATTCTATCGAAAAGACGCAGGTATACCAAGTGTATTCCGTATTTACGTTCCTTCAGCGGTCTTAGTAGAGCAAACCTTAATCAATGCTTCATTTTCCATAGGTTTCAGTCTATCAGCACATGTACGTGTTTATCTGTTGGTGACCTCATGTAAGCCAAGTACATCATTGTTGCATTTGATGGTACCTTACAACAGCTTGAAGAGTACTAAACCTTTTAATAAACGGTGCACTTAGTTTTGTTCAGCAGCTGCGGTATATGGGACTGAGATACCATGATATCTAAAAGAACAGACATAGTCAGAAAGTTTTCCCCCAATTTTCAGTATACATGGTCCGCTCGTTCCAGTACCAGTTCGCCAATTAAGCATCTTGGCATTTTCTGCTGCTATGGGAAGGCCAAAGCTATCACAGGCTGTGTGTATATAGACAAGAACAGCATGCATTTTGCGATACGCTTTGGTGTAAACAAGAATAGCATCATCATGAAATCCTGGGTCTTTCTTGGACTGATATCAATAACGCATTATAAATTGGTACGTTAAACGGTGTGAGACTTAATTCCTCACCCTGAGGAACGCCAATTTGCATATCTTTAACACAGGTCAACAAAAATCGAATAATTCTCAGAGAGTAACTGGAAACGTCTCTGGACCCTCTCCTTTCACCGTGACCCGTCATTCGTTCTGACCTAAGATGACCTGAAATACGAACATCAACTGACCTTTAGCGTAGACCTGCAGGGATATGACTGCCCTCGTTTCCCCATGCTCGTTCTTGGCCAGGATGCTGTAGGCTCCCGTGTCCTCCACGCGGCAGTTGGGGATTTCCAGGCGGTACACGGGGCCCGTCCCGACCTCCTGGAACCTGGATCCGTCGCTGTACACACTCGGCTGGAACATGAAATGGTTCACAGGTTACTGGAAGCGATGCAGTAATAGTAATTAGTAGTTGTAATAATAAGTAGTAGTATTAATGACAGTAATGATAATAAAAACAACAACAATAAAAATAATAATAATAATAATAATAATAATAATAATAATAATAATAATAATGGACTGAAAAAGATTTTGACTAACCGGGTGTCTGAACATGCAGGAGGGTGAAAGGCGTGCATAGGTTAAAGTGAATTGGAACGATGTGGTATACTGGGTTCGACGTGCTGTCAATGGACTGAACCAGGTCATGTGAAACTTCCGAGGTAAACCATGGAAAGGTCTGTGGGGCCTGGTTGTCGATAGGGATCTGTGGTTTCAATGCATTGCATATGACAGCTAGAGAATGAATGTGAGAGAATGTGCCCTGTCATCGTCTGTTCCTGGCGCTAGCTCGCTAACGCTGGAAGCGGTGAACAAGTATGGAAGAAGAAAAGATAAGAAAATAATACCAATAATAATAATAATGATAATAATAATAGTAATAATAATAATAATAATAACAATGATAATGATAATGATAGTAATAATATTTCTGATATCTTAAGGCAGGGAAGATTACTATTGTTACGGAACAGTTACCAATCCTGTGTGTGCATGAGAAGGCACTAGGACCCTCATAAGACTCTCGCTAACACCACCAGCATCTGATTATACTCTTTGGCCGAGCGCACCAACCACAAAGCCTACTCAAATTAATAGCAATTATCTCTCTTGTAGACAGGGCACGTTCATGACTGAATTCATGCAGATAATTAGTATACAAAGTTTCGTTGTAACTAATTACTAAATGAAAGTTTTGATATATTCTTTAATGCAAGAGAAATGAGACACAGAATAAGCATCCGAATGCGTCTATGGTTAAGGACTTGAATCAGTTCAACATTATACGGACGGGAGTATCAGACGTCTGCATGACCTGCATGCCTTCGTATCCTACTGAATATTCAATATCTTAACCCTGAATAAGGGGTTGGGACTTCAGAACTTTACGAGCTTCGCATTGGCAGCTGATGTCACAGGAGCTCCATGACAGAGAAGAGAGGGAAGCTAAATCACCTTATTGCTGCCGTGGGTACGAGTCTCTCCGGGGGCGAGCGTGTGCCAAGGCAGGAGTTAGCGATCAGCGTGGCCCTTTAGCAAGAGTCGTATACAAGTTTGGTTGCCATGATACCCCGATAGAGATCTGGCAGGTGGGCGACTCACGGGCAACTCATGTATGAAATGAGGAACCCACGTCCTTAAAACCATTGTGAGTAACCGTTTGATGACAACATCGATTAGAGGATGACGAGGAACGCCATGCACCTGATAATCCAATTAACTTAAGACAAATTTGAATGCATTTAGTCGCCCACATCCCAAGATCTGTACTGGTGAGAACCACAGAATTCCACACAACACAGCAAAGCAAGTCCAAGACGAGGTAGAAAAAAAAGGAAGCTCTCCAACACGGTGGTAATGGAAGAACCGCAGTGGTGCTATGCTCTACCACCAGCCTAAAGTATATCACTCGGGCTGTTAGTCAATCCTAGTAGTGTGGTGTCAGCTTACAGCACATGACCAGGTCCTGTTCCCTTTGTCCGTCAGCTTGACACGGTTGGGATGACATACTGCGACATATCCTGGTGCACTTGTTCCGTTAACCCCAGTCGACTACTCACCAGCATTGCAGTACAGCCACACAGAAACAAAGTAGTATAGTCACCCAGCAACAGGGATGTGAAACCACCTAACAACAGAGCAGTATAGCCACCAAAGATCAATGCAGTATAGCCACCCGGTTACAGAGCTGTGTATCCACAACCACAAGCTTCTCCTTTACATGACACTTCATCACATAACATGTCGTCAACTTACAATGATAGTTACGCTGTGACCACAGCACCCTCATCCCTTCTACGGTAAGCTGGATAACAACGGAACATCAGCGTATCAACGATTTCCAAGAGAGAGCTAGACAACAGATGTGCTGAGATGACAAGGACGTGGCGGTTTGGGAGATGCGATCTGTCGCTGCGCAGTTTACCACTAAAAGGCAAATATCGCATTGCATCGCCGCCGCGATCGACCCTTCCTGGCGCCAGTACACCACCACCAGTCTACAGTGCTTGAGGTTGTTGCCTCGTCTCAACCTTGTACATATGTACCACATCTTTACTCCTGTGTATATATACATCCATATCGGGTGTGTGTGTGTGTGTGTGTGTGTGTGTGTGTATGTGTGTGTGTGCGCGTGTGTGTGTGTGTGTGCGCGTGTGTGTTTGTGTACACATAGGAGTAAACACAGTACAGTTTTAGACAACAGAGAAGAAAGGGTGGTATTGTGAATCTGGACTGTAGGAAAGATTTGACATCGTACCTCATAAGAAGCTGGTTGAAATGCTGAATCTCCAGGCAGAAATAGAAAAGATTCCTTCGATTGATAAAAGCTACCTTAGTGGAAGGGAAAAAGACCTGCGTCAGCGGAGCTGAAAGAGATCGAATCTTCTAGCGGGAATAGAGAGAACATTCCTTCGATGGATAAGAGTTATCTTAGCGGAGGGTAACAAAGGACCTGTCAGTGTGGCTTACTCCGAATGGGCTGGAGCCACCGGTGGCGCGCCGCAGGGTTCTCTTCTGGGGTCATTGCTTTCCTTTTACATATAAATGTCTTTCCGGAAGGATTCAGCTCCTACCTGAATATGTTAGCTGATGATGCCACAGTCATAAGGGTAAGTAAAACGAGGGAACTGCATCACCCAGCAATGGGATTTGGACCAACTCTAAAGTTGTTTCGATATGTACTTGATCAAATTCTATCTCAGTGAATACAAAGTAATGAGGATGGGATATAAGGAATTAAGGCCTCGGTAGGAATATATCCAGCTGCGAATGAGGCTCTCAGTATATAGATAAAGAAGTAGGTATTAATATATTCACACTGTATATCAGGCCAAAACCAAAATATGCTTCTCTGGTCACCACCGTCCTTAAAGAAACACAAAGATCAAATATATCCAAATCGGGCAGAACAACAAAGATGGTACTAGAATGGAGAAAACTGATTTACTGCAAGAGGTAAGAGGCCATTAATTGGTTAAAAGGCAATAAACTGGTCCAGAAATGGAAGACAGAAGAATAAGAGGAGACTTGATCACAGGCTTTAAGTTTTATACCAGTTTGATAACGTCTATAGTGAATATCTCTTCGAAAGATGCAGGCATAACAAAAAAAGGCCATAATATTAAATCAAGCAAGACGCTTATTGGAAAAGATGGAGAAATATTACTTTTCTGTATAAGATGTTTTGGAATAAATTGAATGAGGACATTGTGAATACTGACAGCATATTGTATGATAGAAGAAAATGTTCAAGAGATGGGGCCCAACGAGTGTAAAACTCCCTCACCGTACCGTAGAAATGGGTAAATCCAAATAGATAGCTAAACACACAGACTCTTTAACTAAGAAAGCAGAACACACATAGCTGAGCCTTTTCGAGCTAGGCTAGAGTTAAGAATGGCATCGTCTAGGGCTCAGCATTGAGACCACTACCTTTTGTATGTGCAAATGACCTGATGAACTGAAATCAAATCACACCTGAATATATTTTCTGGCAAAGTTATAGAATAAGATGAAGGGTAACAAAAATCACAGTATCTTGCAGAGACATAGACAAACTCCAGCAAACATAAGAATTTAAACTGAAAAATCCTTTCTTGTTAGATACGCCAAATCTCTACCTGGTACGGGCAACTGTCAAACTCGACGGCCCCTACGAGATGGGGAAAGATGGTGTACAGATAAGACTCAGGGATACACCATATGAGGGAAATCAAGATGTGAAAGGGAACTTGGAGCTGACATTACGTCGAACGTATGACTACAAAGTCACTCACGCGTATCGTGAGAGGAGAAAATTATACCTCTGCTGATATCAAATTTGCCTTCAAGTATACAGACAGAAAGATGTTAAGGAAGATACAAGTGTGATGTATATGACATCTACGCTGGGATATGCGTTAGTGGTTTTCCCTTCCTACGCAAGTAAACACCATGTATTTCTGCAGGTCCACAGGAAAGTAATGAGAATAGCACCAATGGCTGAGTGTAATGAGATATGAGGAGAGGAGTTAGAGAGGTGTATAAGAGAACAGACAATACCACATGTGGTTTCCTATAGTCGGATGGGATTTACAGTAAAAGGACATGATTATACGCATCGTATATTAGGCTTAGGTAAGAATTTGCTTCTCTAGTTTAAGGATCACATTAGAGGAGCGCAAGGAATTGATACAGGTGATCCAAAGGAGGACAACAGAGACAATTCTAGAATCAAGAGAGATGAGTAACAGTCAAAGGGCCATGACTTATCCCAGCATGAAAGAGAGAAGAATGAGACGAGTGACTTACTCACAGCCTTCACCTTTCTAAGTCGGTCTGATGATGCTGATGGCGAACAGTCCTTCGAAAAATGCAAATACATGACAACCAGAGACGGAAAAATCAAGCAGGAAACTAGCTGGAAAAGATGTAAATAAGAAACTTTCTTAGTATCTAAGTAGTGGATGACCGGAGTAATCTGTTATGAGACTGTGCAAACTGAAAGTACACAAAAATTTTCCAAAGCAAACGCCTGATCCACACATTCTCTACTAACGCCACATTGTTATTCCTGAAGCAGTTGTATGATTGTAAAGTTCAAGGGATGTGATCCCGCGAGTGTTAAACTCCCTCCTCATACTATTCAGATATATAATCACACACACACACGCACACATTCTTTCTCCAGATATACCAGTTGTACGTGTCGTTATCAGTATTTGTTCTGGAAGGAATATGAGAATAGATTTTAAAGAAATTATGCCATGGTGAAGTTATCAGAGTCCGGTGGGAGAGCTCTTCCATTGCCCAGCACAATATGACCCTCTCCCTCCAACAAAAGTGATCGCCCTGGCGTGCCTCAGGGCACGGGTCTAGCAACGCAGACACTATCCCACTCAGACAAAATCCAAACAAGAGATTGTGCCGAGCACTAAGTGGTGGGAGCGCTGTTAACCCTGCGGCCTACACTGTCCGACTGAGGAAATCCAAAAGCATTGAGCTTCACCAAAGGTCATTTACACAGTGAGTAGAGTATGTGGTCTTAGAATTATTCTTAACACCTGGCGAAGGCGTTAAGGATCTTTCGGCTTATGGATGTACTAGCTTGACGCTGACGACCTTAATGACCCTGGCAGTTGATAGGGATAAAGCCAAAACACCCACCAAATCAACGCCTTCCTCACTCGCATCCTTGTTCTCAAAAAATCATGTAGGTTTAAGCCATGAAACTGGCGAGAAGCCACACCTGTGCTGTCAAGCTGCAAAACGTTTTTTTTTTCTTCCGAAACTGATTACCGAGACAAGAGTTAGTTCCTGGTGTCTGACCCGAGGCAAGGTGAAGGCAGGACTGTAAATAAAGTGCTTGTCATGCTTAGCCAATCATAACCGGATCTGATTAGCATGTTGTAAAAGTTTATTGCCGAACGTTAAATATTCGCTGATTGCAAATGGAAAAGGAATTAAGCATTTAACTGGGTCTTCCTTATCTTTTTTCAACTTTCTTTAATTATTTTCGCTTTGCGTATCTTTCATTTTGTTTGAGTAAGAAGCATACAAAAAGAATTTTACATCCGATACGTGAAATATACTCAAACTGTCGTGCTTCTGATTTTACGTCAGATAAGAACAGAAGATTTGAATATAGCTATATTGTTATGAAGGGTATGCTGTAACAGCTGTGTGTGTCAAGAACCACAGGCGTTAATTCTTATGGCCTACTCCACACCAACCAGAGGTCCGCTTTATATAACACACGTGTGTGTCTGCGTGTAAAGGTGTCCGTTTGTGTTCATGTGTAAGCATATGTGTATAGGTTTGTATGATAATCTAGATATGATTACTTGTACGTGCAATACTGGCAGGGGGATTAACCACTTTTGGAGTCTCCTCAAATCTCTTCTGCAACTTTCAGCGTATTAAACTTATGTATATTGTTTGCATTTAAAGTTTCATCTGGTTTGTTCTACGCATGCAGAGATCTGTTATGATTGTAAGATTCCAACACATTTTTTATAACGTATTTCATAGTTTACACTATGTTGTGCCATCTCACCATCATGGCTTTTGTGATTCTGAACTTCTCGTTTTTTTGTTTTACCTCAACAGGTATATTCCGAAACTTGTAGGTGGTTTTAATAACCCCCATCCATGTTCTCTCTTCCACTGTGGGTAATGTCACGACTGTTAGCTTTCCCTTGTAGTTTAGATTCTTGGTTCTGATAACATCTCTGATGCTCTCGCCTCTGGTCAGCGTCCAGTAGATCAGCGCGTCTCCTCAAACGAGGTGGCCAAAGTGATGTTGCATACTATGACTTGGGTCTGGCATATGATATAGACATCTTTCTAAACTTAGTCACGTCCATGTCCTTGAGGGTAATTTTGATGCTGACTCGTAAGTATCTTGGTTCCCTGGCAATTCTTCTAATGTGATGTTCCTTGGGGTTGGGTTAGGCACAATATGAACCCCGAAGTTCCTTTCTCATGTCGATTCCCGCGATTTCTCTCCTTCAAGGTGGTATTCCTAATCAGATCTTTAAGCTTGTCCCACCTCCGGCACTTTCCAATTAGTTGGGGTCGAACCTTAACAGCCAAATAAATCTAACCAAAGGTGGAGCGTTCCCTGGTCTCATTGAAGGCTGTCGCCCTCCTAGTGAAGAAGGTGGTGAAAACAGCATTGGGTTGTCAGTCAGAAGCCTCAAAACTGTAATTAGAAGGGAGCTAATAAAACTCATTGTGCAAGAAGACGAGTTCAGATAAGCACAGGTTGAAAAATTCGACAACACAGTGAAATGTGTAAAGTAAAGCATGTATATGGAGAAAATTATAATATCAGTAGATTACAAAATGTTGTAATTGCTATAGTCAGGCTAGGTAATAGGTATTACTGGCGTTTTGGCCTATCTGGAGATGTTAACCAAGTGCATTGTAAAGTTTGCGGCTAAAGTTTGGATACAAACTAAAAGTGTTTTAGAATGTGAAAAAACAGTCTTTCAGGGATAGATCTAAACAAACCCTGCAAGAAATGTCACAACACCTTATTGGTAATAAAGAGATACTTGACATTTTAAGTTAATACCCACATTTTGCATCCAGTCGGTAAAATCAACCATATGAAATATGTAACTTATGTAATGAATAAACATGGTTACAACCTACGTAATATTAACCTACTAGTATCTGACTACGACACTTCCTGACCTCTGCATATCCTTTTGCGCTACCGCAAAAGGATATACGTATGTCTTCATGTGTAAATGTGTCTTCAAGTGCGTGAAAAAAATATCAAAACAAGAATGCACGGAGCCCTCAGACAGTCATTTACTAGAAGGTGCAAGTACGAATGATTGATTCAGTGGCATGTCAGCTGGTAAATTTGTGTGTCCTGACCAGCGTCCCCAAGCGCAAGCACACTTCCTGAACTGTCAACCCCCAGTCCCTCCGCAGGGCACTGGGGCCAGGAGGACGTCCCCTCCCTCCAGACTTTCGCTCCGCTAATGGGTCAGAGGAACTGGGCGGGAGGTGAAGGGTGACTTGACCCTTCAGTACCGTACGGTCGATTAAGAATCATAACGTGTTGCCTCCGGGAGCGTGCCGGTAACCACTCCAATCTGTTAGTATGGAGGACAAAAAGCCTCTCGGGTACGCCCTCGTGGCTTAAAACCAGTCATGGAAGATTTTTCATATTGCTGGACTCCGTATGTTCACTGACACGTGATGATACTGCTCTAAATGGGAGGCGTCAGGTGGTGAGAGGTACTGTAGCTGGTTCTGAACCAATATCAATCCACCAGCTACTCATAATCTCATTATATATATATATATATATATATATATATATATATATGTCTTATTTCCCTCCCTGTGTGCAGAAAGATAATGGAGAAAATCTTTGTTTTTAGGCTCGTATAATCTAAAGATTTAGCAATCTGACCTGGTCTCCAAATAACTGTGCCTTGGAAAGGCTTTCCCATTCTCCTGTTCTTCCATCGTGAATTTGTATGCGTCTATTTACATCATTCGGCATTCTTAACTTGTTATTTATGTTTATGTTCTCCGGAGCAGCTAACAGTACATCATCAGCTTATCTGAAAGAAGACGCATCTCTTCCCACCATCCACCTGTCCCTGTCCGTCACCAGGGATATGCCTCTGTCCTGTTTGTGTCTTCATCCTCGCACGTGACAGCGCCAAATTCTACACACAGGGTAACCAATTTCAAGTAGTCTTCCTTTTTTATTATAAATCACCGACCTCAACGTTTTCAGTTGCACTTAGAGCAAAGTCTTCAACGTTTTCTATTCCTTTAGGTCACCGTTCTCAACGTTTTTTTATTGCTCTTAGATCACCGTCCTCAACATTTTCTATTTTCTATTGCTCTTAGATCACCGTCCTCTACATTCTCTATTTTCTATTGCTCTTAGATCACCATCCTCTATGTTCTCTCTTTTATATTGCTCTTAGATCACTGTCCTCTACGTTCTCTATTTTCTATTGCTCTTAGATCACCGTCCTCTACGTTCTCTATTTTCTATTGCTTTTAGATCACTGTCCTCTACGTTCTCTATTTTCTATTGCTCTTAATTTACCGTCCTCAGCGTTCTCTATTTTCTATTGCTCTTAGATCACAGTCCTCAACGTTTTCTATTACTCCTCTGACCGGTTGTGTTGTTGCTTCTACTGCAACATTTGTGAATAATCCTTCAACGTCAAAACTTGCTATCTCCTTCCCAGCATGGTAAAGATTTCACCTACAGTTGAGAATTGTATTCTTGTCTTTTGTTGTTGCTCTCCACAATAAACCTTCAGCTGCAGCCTATTTTTTTACCAACATACTGATTATATATATATATATATATATATATATATATATATATATATATATATATATATATATATATAATACCTACATACATATATATGAATATATCTTAGCCTGAGACAGGAACCTGTTTTATGGTCCATACCCTAAGGGCAGATGAACAGTTGGATAGACGGTGGACCGACTGCCGCAACAAGGATTCGAAGACATGTGCTCGACCCCGGAAGGCCTGTGAAATGCGTCACAGTCAGGAACGCTAACCGCTACACCACTGAGGTCCACACACACACACACACACACACACACACACACACACACACATTTCTTTTTCATACATACTTGCCATTTCCCGCGTTAGCGAGGTAGCGTAAAGAACAGAGAACTGAGCCTCAGAGGGAAAATCCTCGCTTGGCCCCCTTCTCTGTTCCTTCTTTTGGAAAAGTAAAACAGGAGGGGAGGATTCCCAGTCTCCCCCCCCCCCCACGCTCCCTCCCTTTTT
>JAYMFT010356219.1:0-22887 GCA_038088735.1 Panulirus argus
TATATATATATATATATATATATATATATATATATATATATATATATATATATATATATATATATATATTGTACATGAGATGGCCTTGATCAGGGCATTCCATTGCCCGCGCCATTTCAGGTGACATTAAAAATATAAAGTCCAATCCTCTATTCGTATTTCTTCCCTCCTCTTTGCTAGTTATGAATAATTGTAGTTTAAATTTTAGCTCATTAAAGTACATTTGCACTGATCAACTTGAATTTACACCGTCAGAGGCTGAAATTTGGTCTGATTTAGCAGCAAGTGTGTGTGCGTGTGTGGTTTCCTAAATGTTGCTGTGGAAATAATCTGTCGCCTGTGGCCGCTGTTAATTGGGAAGTCTCCCCTGGAATTGGTTGCAATTGGTCTCCGTAAGCTACACGCGTCACGCATGCACAGAAGGCTGATCATAAATGTAATAAAACGATAATGAGTTATAAGTAACACAAGAATACAGTTTACATTTGACTACCGGCAAAAAAATAGTAGGAAAGAACTTTGAAGGCTTGTTATGTTTCCATGCTACCATCTGCTGACAGCAGATGCCCAGGGTGGTACTAACGTCGTGACTGAGGAGCGTTAAAGTGGTGCCTGGAACCACCTTACATTCTCCTTGTCAGGATTGCTGGTCTTACTTTCTGTCCCACCAAAACGAGACCACCGGGCTAGCCCTGCCATCTTCTCCTTATAATCACCACACACCTACTCAAACCTCGCTTACTCTCTTCACATAAGTTTTCTTGCCATTTCCTGTCTGCACAATCATTTGTAAATGCAATCGTGATAGAGTCCAACAAACCTATGGCCCTCTGGTCCACGGCATCATGGGGTGCTAAGAATCTCCGGGTATCCTCCTTGACTCTACTGCCGATGAGAATGTATAAGTACTTCATTACAAGGACGGATCAATCCTTTGTATAAACGGAGCAACTGTGGAGTTTCCAAGAAAGAATGGATGTTACAGTAATACCGGGTATGTTGATTGAGTCAAAGAGGTGTAATTACAGAACCAAAAAAAATAGACAGGAAAGTTGTGAGGAATTTTCGATAGAGAGATGGGTAGAAATTGGTTCTTGGAGGCATTAAACTTAACCAGATTTCGTCTACCCCACTGAGACATCCTGTCCAAGTCTGAGTTTATACAAAGTCGCCCCGTTTGTACAAAGGATTGATTCGTCCTTGTATGGAGTACTGCTGTCACATCTGGGGTGGGTCTAGCTCTACATCCTTACTTGACAGAGTAGAGCTGAAAGCGGTCCGACGTACAAACTTCCCAAGACTAACTTCAAAACTTGACACATTTGCCCTACACTGCATTATTGATTCACTTTCCTTCTTCTACAGGTATTGCATTGGTTTTTTACTCTCGAAAGCTGGCTGCTTGTATGCCTACACCTCCAGCTAAGACCACGCAATACTCGACAAGCTGCTGCGTCACATGATTACTGTGTGGCCATTGGCAACTCAAGAGTGGGCCGTTTCGATAACTGTTTCTTCCCTGCATCTCGAATCTTTGGACCTCTCTACCTCCTCATATCTTTATTTTTTTCCCCATCAGATATGACCTGGCACACTTTAAAAGACAGATTCTTTTCACTTCCCCGAAATTCTTTTTCCCTATCTTTAACCTCTCTATATTTCAATCAAGGCCCGGCCTTGATGTGGACTTCTGTCCGTGACTGGAAAATAACTATATATATATATATATATATATATATATATATATATATATATATATATATATGTATAATGAGTGGTGCTAGTGTTACTTGCACCACGACTGAAAGATAACTTTTGGCGAAGCTCTAGCATCATCTGTTGACTATTCAGAGTACAGTCTCGTCAAAGAAATTTCAAAGTAGTCCACCCTGTCCCTGTTACTGAGTGTTGCGGAGCCTCGGGGCTTTGGGAAACCCCTGACAAATGGTTTCCTGGCGAGACACAGTGACCCTTTGAGAAAAGAGACCTGGTGTAATTCTTCACAACTGGTCCACTTTTGCCAAGGGTTAACAGCGATATGCCCACAGCCTTTGAGACGAACCATCATGACACATTCACACTCATACTACAAGACCTCATAAACGGAAGCCTATGTTATTAGGCGAGGTGACAAAGCAATGAAATCATTTGAGGCAATCTCCAGTTGCCAGGGGATGGAGGAGGAAATTGACATCACTGGTTTTATACGGAAAGTCAGCGTCTTTCAGTGACATTATTTAGCGACCTCTGGAAGGCCAGCGTCATGTAATGACATCACTGAACGATTCCTAAAAGACTTCCAGGGACATCACTTTGCGACCTCTCGAAGGTTAGCGTCTTCCAGTGACATCAATAAGCGATATCTGGAAGGGCAGAGTCTTCCAGTAGAGGCTGGTAGGTGGCTGTCCTTAAAAAATGCTTTCTAAAGTTAATTCACGATTGTCAGAACCCGAAAGTGCACTGAACTTTCATGTGTGAAAAGTTGACTTTTGTAAGACATACGGCGGGAAAATTCGTCTCCTGTATTTCATTAGCTCAAAAAGAATGAACGATTTTACAGTTCTGCGGCTCTCAGGTTTTCTTTCGTTATCTTCAGTTTTCCTTGTTGCTGCAACAAGAGACGAAGATGAGGGAGGGTTTCATGATTCTAGAAGTCTACAATTTGATGCTATTGTGATATTTTTTTTTAAAGAGTGGTTATGTTTTGCACCTAAGACGCGTATGGGCCATCCCGGCTTACACAGTCTACCGACTCGGATTATTGTCTTTGTTACCCATTGTCTTGCTATTCAGTAAAAAAAAAAAAAAAAAAGAATTACATTACATGCATTTCTGCTGCGGATGTCGGTTAACCAGGTGTCCGGATAAAGTCTTAAACCAACACACAACTAACGTGTCGTAAGTCTGAGTGTGGTCGAGTTAAAGGGCCAAGTTGTATATCTTAATTAAACTGGATTACCAACACTGAGAGAAAAAAAAAGTCATCGTGATTACCAGGAACAAATGAAGCTTCTCTTGGTGTGATTATGGGAGACTTCGGCAGCGCAGTGCAGAGCCAAAACAGCCGTGGCCACTCCGGGCTGATTTACGGACCCTCGGACAAAGTATAATGGATACACACACACACACACACACACACACACACACACGCTAACTGTACCGGAGGTGGTGGTGGTAGAGCTGTGCTGGTGGAGGTGACAGTCATTCTGGTGGTGATTTACAGTAGTGGAGTCGAGAGGTGGAGGTGACAGTGATTGTGGCGGCGATTTCCGAAGGGTGGAGGTGACGTGTGGCCGTGGTGATGGCGATTCGTGGTGGTTGGAGTTGCAAGTGGGGGGTGACAACATTGATGGTGGCCGACGTAGAGTTTACGACCGGTGGTACGTAGTTGGTAATGGTAATGGTAATAGTGGTTGTACACTTCCAGGCGGTGGTAATGATGTTAGCAGCAGTGGTGGTGGTGGTTGTTGTTATGGTAGTGATGATAGTGGTAATGCTGATGATGGTGGTGGTTTTGATAGTGATGATGGTGGTGGTAGTGGTGGTGATTGTTATAGTGATAATGATGGTGGTAGTGGTGGTGGTTTTGGTAGTGATGATGATGTGGCAGTGGTGGAAGTGATGATGGTGGTGGTAGTGGTGGTGAAAGTGGCAGTGGTGGTGGTTGTGGTTCGTGATGAAGGTGGTGGTTTTTGTAGAGGTACAAGCAGGGGAGGTGTCTAAGAAGTCGTTGAGTGAAAATGGGAGATCGGACAGCCATCTTACTTAATATAAAGGAGATGTAATGTTCATCCTAATAAACATTTGCAGAGAATATCTAACCCCATGCAACAGACTGAGTGACTCTCTGATCTGATTATTCAAAGGAGTAGTCAAGCGCCAGATCATATCATACGCAAGAATCGTATCGGCGTGCTCAAGGGTCGTACAGGCGTGATCAATCAAGAAAAACGACAAAATATAACATTAAGTGCCAGAGACAGAGGATTACATCTCCCATGCACTTAGCAGAGTCACAAAGAAGGAAAAGGATTAAGGCGCCATATCTGAGCTCCATGTTTGGCAGGGAATTCATGAGCTGATGTTATATGCCATCTACCGCAGGGAAAAGACTGCCCAGGATGGAGGGAAATATGGCAGGGAGTGGTCTGGTTTAAGCGTAGGAGAGGCGAGTGTAGGGATGCTTAAAGACGCACCGTTTTGATATGTATTTTCCTTGGCTCGTAGAAAACGTTACACCAGCAAAACACCGTAATTCCACACACACACACACTTTAGTGTCGCGTTTACGATTTTGGCGCCTTTTTCTCGCTTTTTATCGCGACGAAATGCGCACATTGGCGAGCAAGTCAGCGTCACTTTCGCGATCCTTAACCCGGGCCCGTCCATGATTAAGGTAAGATTATGACAAAATTCAGGAAGCGTGTCCAGTAATACATCATATACTCTACACCTCACCGACACCTAAGCTGGTTTTAGGTGTTTTAAGCATTAGGAAAGTTCGCCTTGCTACTGCGCCACCTCACCTGGCCTCAGATGTGCCACCATCAGGACTGGCAGCACCTCACCTGGCCTCGGTAGTGCCACCATCAGGATTGGCACCACCACACCTGTCCTCGTTAGTGCCACCATCAGGATTGGCACCACCACACCTGGCCTCGGTAGTGCCACCATCAGGACCGGCACCACCTTGCCTGGCCTCAAGAGTGCTACCATCAGGACTGGCACCACCTCACCTGGCCTACGGGAGTGCCGTCTTTACTACACTACGTCTTCATTTAGTTTTGTATTACGTCGCTTAGGTTAATCTTATGCAAAATTAATTCATTGTATTACTGTGCTGCCGATTATCTTAAGTGATTAAAGAACCTTTTCTTGATTTCAGCGTTACCTTTTCTCCTGTTACATTCAAACAGACAACTAGTCGGAGCAAAAGATAGAAACATAGACAAAAAGGATGCGATAGAAAAATACGAAGATATAGAGAAGGATTGATAGATTCCACTTCATGAAGTATTCATTATACACTCACTTCCTTCCCCCGGCTGGAGAGCTGAGCAGACTGTGCCTAGGGCGGTGTTTGGCAACGCTAGGAAATGAACCGAGCGAAGTTGGAGACCCCGGTCATCATGAAGCTAACTTTAGCCCAAATTGGTGTCGCAGTTTTGGTGGGTCTGGCTATATTGCGATTCCCACGCCTTCAGGCCAACTTGCAAAAGGTTATGCAAACTTTTATAGCGACTTATACATTTCCCATGAGTACGGTCAAGGGTTCCTCGGTCCCAGAGAGCAACACATCTACAGTTTGTTCAGTACGAGTCGTTTCCATAAGCACGAAGACAATTTCTCAGTGTGAAATTTGAAATTTGTTCCCAATCATTTATCTCTCTTTTCTGCTGGAGGGAGTCGTTATCCAAGACAACCATCGCTCAAGGTGACCATTATGATGCGTCTCTCCCACACGACGAACCTCACTCACTGTTGACGTATGCAGAGCTTCCTTTCTCCTCCTCCTCCTCTTCCCCCCACTTACCAATCTCCTCCTCTTCTTCCTCTTCTTTCCCCTCCTTACCAACCTCCTCATCCTCTTCCTTTGTCCCCTCCTTACCGACCTCTTCCTCCTTCTTCCACAAGACACGAGGTTCTTTTCCTGATCAAAAATCATCCCTCTTCTATAACTCTTTCATTCCTTTATTTTCACCTCCAATGTCCTCTTTCCTCCTCCCCCTCAACTTCCTCCTCTTTCTCCTCCTTCGTCTGTTGATGTTCCTTGTCTTCTTCCTCCTCTTATCCCCTTTATCCTTCTTTGTTCTTCCTGCCCTTCCTTATCATCCTTCATCTCCCAGGACACACATATATACCCTCAAAGGTTCACCTCAAGAATTAATCCGACGCTTCGTCAGATAATGTTGTGCTGGTAAAGACCTTAGGTTAAGATGTAACGTAATCTATTTTTTCCTACGTCCATGACCCTTCCGAACCGGTGCCCTTTCAGCCCCACTCTGGAGCTGGTCCTTCTGTCTGATATCATTATTGGAAACGCTGTGGCAGGCAAGATGGAACGCTACCACCAAACGCATCGAATTGAACCTTCATTTAATTATGAGCAGGGAGGTTGTCTTCCACTTACAACAGTCAATAAACAATAACAATGTAAAGACAAAAGGTCAAACCAGGTGATAAATATCTACAACAATTTCCACACATCGACAGAGGTTTATACTGCGTCGTCTGGTAGTACAGCATCATCCAGATGGTAATCAAACAACGATGAAAGGATTTCCCAGGTATCAGCCTCGTACTGCAATACTAACACAGTAGCTTTACATCCAAGAGAGAGAGCATACCAGGTTTTTCAGCCTCGTGGTTAAGTACCTGTATCGCAGTTACTGGCATCGACAAGGGGCAATACAAGGTCGTCATCTATGCATGCGCGTTCGGTGCTTATACATTGACGAAAAAGATCATACCAGGTCCTCAGCCTTGACAGCCCTCGTATAACCAAGGAAGGATAAATGTCTAACTGAAATGCAACGACTTTGACGTTCCCTCCCTCTTTGGCTGGCTGGGCCTCCTGACGGCAAATGTGTACATTCGTTCGCATATCTCCACACGGAGGAAGAAGCACGTGACGTGGACAGCAGTTGATTCGATGACGGTGTCGGTAGTATATTCTGGATAACGAGGCTGGAACGTGGGAAAGGACAACCTAATCACTTAAGGAGGATGATCTAGGTGGATGGGTTCAAGGTCGACAGAACAAAACTAGACCCTTCCTTCTACGGAAAGAAAAAATGTTTCAAAGTGGAAGCGAAACGAAATACGGAATACTCTTAATTGTCCGTAAGCATATAAACTCGCAGGAGACCAACGGGTCGTCTGTCGTCTGGCTTTTCCACAGTACCACTTAGGAACGGCTTTTTATATTTTCATTCGATCCGCCTAGCGCTTCCCGTCCTCCTACCAGAGGCCTTCCTGTAGTCGAACCGGCGTTTCTCATCTATTAAAGAACTTCTAAATACTCTGATGCGATGCTTTCGGTTACTACAGATGGTTGCTAGATGCCCTATAGGCTGGGTGATGAACAGGGCTCCTACAGCCTGATGCAAGATGCATCAGTAACGAGATGCTGAGGACACGTCAGTTGAGCGATGGTGACCGTCCCATCCACTTACTACAAAGCTCTCACGGTACGGTGGTTCATGGCAAGGAGACCTGCCAAACGACGGTGCGATCAGTTTAGAACATACATATGTTACCCATCTATTGTGTGCATACCGTCCCGTCTTCCATCAAACTTTCACAAAGGAGCTCACTCAACCTTTCTCATACGACAACAAAACGTAACAGGTGCATGAAACACCTTAACAGAATAAGGTATGTAAGTTCCTGTCTACAATTTGTCGGGAAAGAACTACTCCTTCCGCCTCGTAAGTGTGGTCATTACATAGCACCATTGATATGGACAGAACACCTTTTACATAATCTTCTTGACAAGATCATTTGTACGTCGTGGCTGGGGAACAACTTAAACTATGTAACTGGCCATGTCAGACTTACACTACCAACATTGATAACCTAAGACTACAGCACTAAAGATTACCTTAGACTACAACGCTATTCGTAACAATCTCGGACTACATCGCCAACCATAACGGCCTCAGACGACATCAACCATAACACCTCAGGCCACAACATCAATCACAACAACCTAAGACTGCAACATAAAACATAACCAGAGACTGCAAAACCATTCATAACAACCTCAGCCTACAACACATTCTATATCAACCTCAGATTACAGAGTCAACTATATCTCCAGACTACACCAAACATAAGAACCTTACACTACAACACCAACCATAACTTCAGACTACAATACTAACCATAACAGCTTAAGACTAAGACATCAATCGTAACAACCACAGATTATAACACTAACCATGACAACCTCAGAATGCATCTCCAACCATAACCTAAGATTGCAACACAAACTACGCCAACCACAACCTCAGACTACAACAGCAACCATAACAAAATTAGACTACAATACAAACCATATTCACCTCAAACAACAACAGAAACCACCTCATTCTACAACAATAACCATGACAACCTTCGACTGAAACACAAATCATATCAACCTCAGACTGCAGCATAAACCATAACATCCTTAGACTATTGCACCATCCATAACAACTGTAGACTACAACAAAATCCATAATATCCTCAGACTACAACACCTACCATAACAACCTTAGACTACAATACAAACCATAACAACCTCAGACCAGAGCACCAACCTTAACAACCGCAGACTACAACACACACCATAACAACCTCAGACTACAACACTAACCATAGCAAGTTCAAGCCACAAGTGTAAGTTCCTATCACACTGGCCACAACCAACGTCAGCTCCACCACAATCTCTAACAATACCTCAAAAAATGTATTTGGACCTGTAAAGACTGAGCTAAAACTCGTAATATAATGCGACAGACTGAATCATCCCCTCATTATGTTTAATAACACACAATTTCCATGTTCCTTTTGTATCATGCTGAATATTGATCCTAGGTTTGGATGGGTTCCGTTTGGTTAGAGAGAGAGAGAGAGAGAGAGAGAGAGAGAGAGAGAGAGAGAGAGAGAGAGAGAATCTATCTACTTATGACGAGAATTTGCCAGTAGGCAGGACTAACGCGTGAGCACTCACAGCAGGAAAATCCAGAGACACGAAGAATGAGTTGTGCGAGTTACGTTTTGTCTAGTGATGGTTGGTTTGTTGGGTTAAACGGCCAGAGGACTATGAGGAAGGTCATTAGGCCTGCCAAGGTGTTATGAACGAGACGGAGAGATTCTAGGTTTGCGGAGTGAACGCCAGTAACCCACGTGTGGATGGGATAGAAACAAAAGACAGCTACCTGGACTAGAGGAGTGACACTTGGCAGCTACTGAAGTGCTGGCTTCGTTACCTGCCCAGATGATTGGCAGATGGATAGGGGATAGGTTTTGAGGGCTGGGATAGGAAGGGAACGCCCGGGATGCGAAGTTCTGTTACTAAATCCATCACTAACAGGTTGAGAATCGGGCTAAAAAGATGTAAAGAACGTTTACGTACATTCACATATTCATTTATAGTTACCCAAGGACCAATTTCTCTAAAAGAGTCCTCGTGTTACGCAGGACCTATCAAAAGGTTCCTGCACCCCAAGCCTGCGCTACTTCCAGTAGCAGGAAAATGTAGACTTCTTTGACCGGACTGTACTGGCAGTGCCGCAACCTCGCTAAAGGCGACTTTCCTTTGGCGGTGTAACCTCCTGCAGGTGGAGCCAGATAACGCCACATATATCGTTGAGTAAATACCGAAATAATATCCATCGAGTTTAATAAAGTCCTGAAAAAAAAATGACCGAGGAATTTTGTAAAGAAAAAAAATCTGTACATATATGAATTTGGAGAGGGGCAAAATTTCAAGATGTCACGCAGGCGATGGTCAGCGGTGATTGCTACTAAGCTGTCTGAAGTCTCGAAAATCCTACACATTCTTTTTTCCCTTCGGGTAATATCACCTCGGGTGACACGTAAGAGACACTCGACAGCAAAATCAGGGAGTGTAAATAACGAAAAATGCCGATACGAGAACGTCAATAAGTGAAGAAACGGAAGGAATAAAATGGTAAGTGGAGGAAAGGTCGAGAGAGAGCGCGAGCAATAGAGGGAGAGGGAGAGGGCGACTGGTCATAGAAAATGAGGGGTCAGAAGGGGTGACATAAATACTCCAAGATTGCACCGTCAGGAGAGAGATAATAACGTCTGGCATGTTGTTATTCTCAGGGACTCCGCGAATGTCACGCTGCTGCGAAAATGCAGTGCTTCAGTCGGCTCTCCTCCCTCCGTCTTCCTCCCTTCCCCTCCTGGTATCGCCATGTGTGATATACTCTCAATTGACGCTAATTTCGCGACTTACAATTGCCTGGGAGAGGTATTACGGATGATGGTCATGTTTTGCACCATCCGCATAGTACAGCGGATTCGAACCCGGTCACCTTCTTGGTCATCATCAAAGCATGAATTCTATTTTGAGGACGTTTCTATACATATGAACCTCAAAGTTGTGAAAGATTTTGTATAAAATGAACTTTTCTCCTAACTTTCATACATTTCAGGAAACGAGAAAGAAAAGATTTTGTTACTGTTACAGACAGCATCTGTTGCCGTCACAAGCAGCACGTGTTACGGCGTTATACACGTGCCATTGTACACTTCTTATATATACATTCAGTCAGGTTATCATCAACTTTTTAATTTGAGGAGTGTGGCGGGGGATGTGGGCTGCCTTACATCCTGCAGGAGTGTGGTTGCTTTGTATCCTGCACGAGCGTGGCTGACCTGATGACTGCAAGGATGTGGCTGACCTGATGACTGCAAGGACGTGGCTTACCTGATGACCGCAAGGATGTGGCTGACCTGATGACTGCAAGAATGTGGCTGACCTGATGACTGCAAGAATGTGGCTGACCTGATGACTGCAAGGACGTGGCTGACCTAATGACTACAAGGATGTGGCTGACCTGATGACTGCAAGGATGTAGCTGACCTGATGGCTGCAACGATATGGCTGACCTGTAGTCTGCAGAGGGTGTGGCTGACCTGTAAGGATATGGCGCGAATAATGATCATATGAACGACTCGAGATCGTAATGTGAACGGCGCGAAACCATTCATTCCGCGCTCACGTCTCTTTCTTTCCCCCAAGCGACCTTACGGAGTGCACTTCCTGCACTCAGGCTTCTCCAAGACTTCCATGCGCACGCCCCTCACGTCTCTGACTCGGAGTTACATACCTCCAAAGACGGTAGCCGGTCGGTAACTCATGTCAAACACGGTTGCAGAGGACCGTAGATTGGGATGGAAGGAGTGGGGAATGGTTGGGGGTGGGAGGGTTTACATCGGTAAGTGACTGACTGGTGGAGCAACGTTTAATTCGTCTGTCATTAACTGGAGTGAGGTAACAGATGATTGGTGCATCAGTCGTTTACGGCTGACTGGTGTGGCAACAGCTGATTGTTGCGGGAACACCTGACTGGTGTGGGAAAGGGCTGAAAAGTCAAGCAAAGCGTGAACTCCCACTGCAACAACGGAGCATAACAGCCAACTAAAACAGCTGATTAAAACGGGAACAGCCGCTAAGCTGACTGGCTTTGACAACAGATGACTCGCACGATAGCTCATAACTGGCCTGACAGCAGATGACTGGTGTGACAACACTGAACTGGTACTGCAACAGCTGACTAGTGTGTTTAATACCCGTGTGGAGTTGCAAAAACTTCAGCAGGTTATGAACACAGTTGTTCCTCTGTCCTTCAAAGATCTTTTGGGGTAAAATGGCTGAAGGTGAGAGAAGATTGAGGGAACTGATCTAACCGGGTTTCACAAGAGGCGTGGGTGGTGCTCGAGGAGTCTCGGGCTTCTGAGTTAGGGCCCAAGACCCGGCCACCCACAGTCCGCACGAACTCCCAAAATAACACATCTCCCTTCCTTCGCACAGGGGCCGGCCGGGGCGGGGCCGGGGGGGGGGGAGGAAGGGGAGAGGAGGGGGCATGAAGGTAATGGGGCGGGGAGGAAGACTGGGCGGGAGTGGGAGGAGCAGCAGCAGGAGAAAAAAAATAAGAGAAAAGTAGGACGGAAGAAGGAGGAGGAGGAGGAGGTGGAGATGGAGGAAAAGGATGAGAAAGACAAGAAAATGAAGGGAATGAAGACATGAAGGAGAAAGAGGAGGAGGAGAAGATGGAGGCCGTAGCAACCTCTGGTGGTCATGTGTCTCACTGCAAGACGCCGTGATGTCACTTCCGGTGGAGGTCAGGTGGTACCGCACGGTTGCCCTCTTACCGCAAGATGGCTGACTGGCTGACTGGCTGCTGCTGCTGCTACCACCACCAACCAAGCCTCAGGTGTCCTGCCATTACGTATTCCTTAACTCTTTTTAATCTATACGGGATGAGAATGTAGGGAGAAAAAAGAGAAGCGAGTCACGTATCTCACGGAGAAACCAGCCGCCATGATCTGCCTGAAGCTCACCCTCTGCTTCCCATCACGAACGAGAGGTTGATGATAATTTTCCTCGAAAACGGTGCGTCCCAGGTAATCACAGGTGCACTCTGTACTTCCTTTATGTGGCTCTTTGTTGCGCGGGAAAATTGTCGGATGTTTAGCCGACCTCTTGGCATCGTCCGTTTTCTTCTCTTTTTTTTCCCCCTTCGTATTTTTCCTGGTAATGTTCTGAACGAGATTGTTGGCGTGACCGACGGGCCCCCACAGCTCCTATGCTGAAGGGCACCGCCAGGCCAGTGGGGAAGGGTAGGTCTCCTCTGAGCCGTGGTGACGGAGAGGCTAACGTGATAAACCGATTCGTCTTTTGTTAGACGAAACTAGAACTTTGTTTACCGCCCTGCTAAACCAAGGGGTATGCATATTATAATGATAACCCTGGGATGTGGGTGTGTGCTCCTATGGTAGCCGTGAGAGGAGAGGGGAATGGGAGTCTGTGTTAATGTTAAGGGAATATTGTTATGTTATGACTCCCAAAAGCCATATCACGTATTTGACATAAGTATGAACCTGTGTTTGTAAAGTAGAACTCAAGACTCAGTTTGTAGTCATTTCTCCGCTCAAGGAAAACGTGAGAATATCTTTTAAAATCCACTAAATGAATCAATTTTGGTCAATCTGGTGCATCCGTCCAATGGCGTGAGAGTCGGCAGCGTGTTCGTCAGCTTGGCTCCATCAACCAAACCAGCAAACTAGATCTCACGCGTGATCATGACGCGGGTATGACTTTCGCACACAACAGATACGTACATTACGAGGCTTTATAACCAACTACACTTGGGTTGTGAAATCCACGCGGGCAGGCCAGGCTCTATATAGTGCACAGCCATGTAATAAACAACATCCGCCAGAGGATCTTATATAAAGCGAGGTTCCTTTCCGGATAGTTGGGGGTGTAATCGTGATCGTCTTGGGAATTACAGGACACTGGCTGCGGGGCTCTCACGGGAGGACAGGTCGTTAGCCAGTAGCAGGAGGAGGAGCGGGAGCGGGACGAGGAGGAGGCAGCTACTGTTCAGGTAGGGTGCGTACAGGGTCTAAGAGGAGGGGGAAAAACACACTGATTTATGACACGAGACGCCGAGCCAGACGCAGATGCAAATGGGCTGAGAAAATGTTGATTGCTCATTCGTGGGAGGAAGTGGGCATGGTGTGGGAGGAGGAAGTGGAAGGGGGGAGACAGGAGAGGCGAGGAGGTGGTGGGGTGGGGGGAAGTGGGAAGGGAAGATGGGAGAGGCGAGGAGGTGTGTGTGTGTGTGCGTGTGTGTGTGTGTGTGTGTGTGTGTGTGTGTGTGTGAGAGGAGGGGGGGGGGGGGGGGGGAGAAAAAGGAAGCTAGAGAGTACGGGAGACGAAGGGTGAGGATAGTGACGAGAGATTGGTGGCATAAGGGAAGAAACTAAATGGTATGGGAGGGGACAGAAGAGAAGCGAAAGATGGTGATGGAATGGGAAGATGAGGGAAAGGAGTTTATGGGAGGGAAGGAGGAGGAGGAAGAAGCACGTAACTAATGTCTACTGGGACGCGTACAGAGAGGGAAACATCTTGTGAAGGACAAGGATTCCACGTGGCTTCCAGACGAGGCACTTGGACGAACGTCATCAGCGCCCTGTTCCCTGGGTGTCCACACTACCAGCAGACGAGGAAGGCTGTGGTTGGAGTCCTGCAAGTACAATGGTACGACCTCTGAACACGATAGAGCGACTCAGGGTATAATGGCCAGGACTTTAACCTGGCCCGTATGGGTGAAGATATCATACCCAGGGGTCGCTCCGTCGTGCTCTAGGTTTAGAACATTGGTAAAAGGACTTTCTCGACATCTTGAAGAAGAGAAGGAAGAAAGGAGTGATGGAGATCCCTCTAGCTTCCCAACACTGTCCCGTAAGGTATTCGTTGTAATTTGTGCAATGTGCTGCTGCAGCCGCTCATCAAGAAAAGGAGTTTGTATCCAAGACTAAAACCACTAATCTCTGGCTTCCGTGGAGAGGTCTGGCGTCCAGCCCAGCACCAGGGAAGAGATCAACAGCTGTAGGAGTCAGCTGCCGGACCCACCCACTACCACCGCCGTCACCATGAACACCCTCGCTGGTAGATCTACATAACGTCTCCCTCATTCTCTCTCATTCTTCCCAGTTTTCTGTCTCATTCTTTCATTATTTTCAGTTCTTCCATCTTCTCTGTTGTTGTTTATTTACTTATCGTCGTCCTCTCTCTCTCTCTCTCTCTCTCTCTCTCTCTCTCTCTCTCTGTGTGTGTGTGTGTGTGTGTTAGTACTGTCAAGTGTCACTCCTTTGTCCCAGGTAGCTGTCTTTTCTCTCTGCCTCACCCAACACAGAATTCAAACGACGCGTTCATCGTAACTTTATGTTCCTCTGCGGTGAGCGCTACGCGCTAGCCTAGTATTTTGGCAAAATCTCGTTGTAAGTACTCGAAAGTAAATAAGTACTGTCTCCTTCCTAGTATCCGTAAGTACTTGTAAGTAATTACTTTCTCCTCCCTAACTTGTCTTAAGAACTTGAAAGAAAATAAGTTGTTTCCTCCTTAATTTACTGTAAGTACTCATCGGTAAGTAAGTACTCTCCCCTCAGCTTGCCGTAAGACCTTGTAAGTAAGTACTCTCTTCTCCCTAACTTGCCGAAAGTACTTGTTTGGAAGTACTTTCTGCTCCTTAACTAACCGTGAGTACTTGTAAGAATCTTCTCCCAACCAAGCCGTAAGTACTCTCAAATAACTACGTACTCTTTCTTTCATCATTTGTCGTAAGTTCTTGCAAGTAAGAACTCTCTCCTCCCTAGCTTCCCGGAAGTACTCGTAATCAGGTAATTACTCTTTTCCAGCTAACCTGCCGTAATAACTCGTTGGTAAATAAGAATTCTGTCCTTAACTTGCTGTAAGTACTCAATCAAATAAGTACTCCTTCCTCCCTAACTTACCGGAAGTACTCGCAAGTAAGTATTCTATCCTCCCAAAGTTCCCGGAAGTATCCCTATGTCGTCTCTTTATTAACTCGCCATAAGTACTTGAAAAATTCTCTCTTCCCTAAACTGCAGTAAGTACTTGTAAGTAATTACTCTCCCTCACTAACTTGCAGTAAGTACAAGTGAATAAGTTATTCATCCTCCCTAACTCTCCATAAGTGTTCGTAAGTATTCACTCCTCCCTAACATGTTGTAACTACTCGTAAGTCAGTAAGTACTCTCTCCTCTCTAGCTTGCTGTAAATATTTGTGAGTAAGTAAGTAAGTACTCTCTCCTCTCTAACTTCCTGTAAATACTCGCAAGTCAGTAAGGACTCCCTCTTCTTTAGCTTGCTGTAAATATTTATAAGTAAGTACTTTCTCCTCCCTAATTTGCCGTAAGCATTCGTAAGTAATCAAATACTTTCCCCTCTTGTACTTTTAAGTACTGGTAAGTTAGTAATTTACCCTGCCTAGTTCGCCGTAAGTGCTCGTAAGTAAATTCTCTTCCCTTCCTAACTTGCCGTAAGTACTTGTAAGAATATATTCGGTCCTCAAAAACTTGCAGGAAATACTCGATAAACGCTCTCCTCAATAACTTGCCGTAAGTACTCGCAAGTACGTACCCTCTCCTCCCTAGCTTGCCGTAAGTACTCGAAAGTATATACTCTGTCCCCCTACCTTTCCGTAAGTACTCGTAAGTATATACCCTCTCCTCCTTAACTTGCCGTAAGTACTCGAAAGTATATACTCTTTTTTCCCAAACTTGCCATAAGTACTCGTAAGTATATACTCTCTCCTCCTTACTTTGCCGTAAGTACTCGTAAGTATATACTCCCTCCTCCCTAACTTGCCGTAAGTACTCGTAAGTATATACTCTTTCCTCACTAACTTACTGTAAGTACACGTAAGTATATATTCTCCTCCCTAACTTGCCGTAAGTATTCGTAAGTATATACCCTTTCTTCCCTACAGTAAGTACTCGTAAGTAGATACTCTTTCGCTCCTAACGTAAGCAATTTCTCCTCCCTAACTTCAAGTTGTACTTCTCTAACTTACGCTTATAACTAGACTCCGTTATTCTCGCATCATAAGCATGTCTAACTTTGTCCGTACCATTTTTCCGTGAAGTCTTGTCACCTTCGTCCGTGATGTACGTCAAATTCATGCCTCAGTCATGAACATGGTCTACACTCACGACATTAACTGTCCAAAGTTATGAGGTGTCGTCAAGACAAACCTCACCACCAGTAGTGGTGTGACATTACGACAACAGAACATATCTGGTAATGTACACTTAATGTTAAACAGCAAAATAAACAGTGAAGTTTTGAGGTGGTATTAACTAGTGGTAAACCGCCGTGATCTGGTGGTTAGTGTCGTTGCGTATACGTCATGCGTGACCGAGTTCGACTTCTGGACTGAGAACCGGTCCAACTATATACATATATACATACATAATATATGTGAATATATAATATATATATGAATATATATTATATAAATATATAATATATATAAATATATAATACATATAAATATATAATTCATAAATAACATATATATAATAAATATATAAGTATATATATATATATATATATATATATATATATATATCACAGGGCTTCAATCAACTAATTCTATGATTTTATTGGCTCACGTTTCTCTAATTACATATTACCATCATCAAAGCCTTAAAAGATAGAATAATATGCATGCAATATTTACATTTCAAGTGTCTGTATGAAACATAAGGCCTACTAAGTCTGAAAATGTTACTTAGATAAAATATAGCTATAAATTTCCGTGAAATACAACTGAATTTAAACAACACACCATCGGATCCTAAAGAGGCTGTTACTTCTCTATTGTAAGTAATAGAAGACGAAAAAATTTCAGGCCCATCATGAATGACTAACAATTTCACCATGACTAAAATACAGTAAAACGTGATATATAAATACACAAATGTAATATTTCCGGGTAAAGATTAAATTTCTACAAATCGCATTTAATTATCCTAACGCTAAAATATACATTAAAGACTAGAGAGTTTTAACCTAAATCTATTATAACTAAACACACAATAACTCTGTCGAAAAGTTATTACTTACATTTGGTTTGTTCCTGTGTGTATTAACAGATCACTATCTAATTTGCTGCTGACTAGCACAATGAGAACCGTGTTGCCGACGTTGAGTTGTCAATGTCGCGAGCGTGATGACGTATAGTACAGAGTAGTTTGGTGATTAGGCATTGGGTTCATCCTGGTTGTTTAAGGTGTTCAAGGTGGCGAATCCTGAGTTGACGCTTCGTCTGGTCAACACACAAAGCATTACAGCTGTTGCGCTTATATTGGTAGATAACTGACGACTGCATATCCGCAGGAATAACATACTTGAACTTGAAAAATGACTGCCTTTAATAACAGATGATAATCTGTGGTTAAAACTTGATAGAATTGTAAGTTTTTTATGGAGCGTATGACAGCCTTTCCAGGACTGGAAAATATATCACACCCATAAATACAGTTGCTAGTTTCACTGAAGATAATGATAGAAGTTAATGTTTTACCAATATACACATTAATATAATTTAAAGGAAATTTGTTTATAAATAAAGAATTTTCAATAATTCTTTTTTAGTGTGAATATCAACATAATTAGAGCGTATATGAAATGTTACTGTAGCTAAGGCTAACAACAAATTGCTCATATATTCGATAAGGATACAAGAAGTAAATGTCGTGCAAAGACCAATAATAGGTTTCCTATATACTGATGTCGTGAAGGAATTCCCGCATTCATTAATGATAATATGAAGAAAGGGGAGTTTTTTCCACTTTCGAGACAAACTAATTGTTGCTATGTTGGCGTTTAAGTGATTTAATAATAATGGAACAGCGTGTGCATACTTAAGAATGAAATATGTAACGTCTATATACGGTTTGAAAAACAATGGTTTGAAGTGTGACGGATGCTCTTCCAAACACCTTCCTTTACTGTGACATGAAAGTGCGTCAGCTTATGTTAGACCTAGTGGGGAACCCATGATTACACCATCAGTTTGCTTACATGCAAAGCCGTTGAATAAAGAGAGAGAATCAGTAAATAATAAAGATAATAATCCCTTAAATTGAAACTTACTGTACCCATGAACTATGTACGTATGACTGAACAGGTTGTCAACACTGTTATATATGTTTCCTCGAGTGGAATGCTGGCTGCAACACAGCTATACTGCAATCTAAACTGCAGATTTTATTTACATATAATAAAGAATTTCTTTCTATGTATTGTTTATTTGTGAAATGACTAGAAGCTAGAATTTAACCAACATATATGTATATGTGTGTGTGTGTGTGTGTGTGTGTAAAGTAGACATTAACACAAAGATGAATTAAAGAGATCACTCCAAGAAATCGTAATCTCACTCGGCAAGAACATTCAGAATCATTAGCATGGAAGTCTAGATGAACTGTGAAGGTTGAGGGGATCCAGCGACGGCTGACCCTCCCACCCTTCCCTCCATCCCTCCCTCCAGCAACAGTGCCCACGGGGACACCCCCTCCCCCCTTTCCCCCCATCGCCCCGGGGCTACAGCCTTCCTCGCCGTCTTGCTCCCGCTTCTTCATCACTGCCACCACCACCACCGCCACTACCAGAACTAACGTTGGAGACAGCACACGCAGGAGAAGGGGAGCAGTGGTGTAAGTAAATACACGAAGAAAGACAGCAGGAGGAAGATCGCCAGAGGAAGGACCAGCAGCTGTAGAGACAGCAGTAGCAGAAGAAGGAGCAAGATCAGTATCAGGGGGAAAGATTAGCAACAGAAACAACAGCAGCAGCAAAAGCAGCAGAAGCAGGAAACAGGATTAGCTACAGGGGCAACTGCAGCAGAAACAGCGGAAAGAGAGAGAAAGATCAGCAGGAACTGCAGCAGAGGCACAAGCAGGAACAAGGGCAGTAAAAGGAAAATCGAAAGAAGAAACTCATAGAAAAATGCAGGAGGGGCAAAAGCTGAAGCAGGAACAACACCAACAGGAACAGGAGAAGGAAGAGAAGCAATAGCAACTGAAGCAGAGGTAAAAAGAAGACAGGAGGAAGAGAATCAGCAGAAACGTAAGGAAAACCAAGTGAAACAGCAGCATCACCAGCAGAAGATGGAAGAGCGCTATAAGCAGGAGCAATATCAGCATAAGAGGTAACGCCAGAAGCAGGAGCAAGGTTGACAGCGGCAGGTGACGACAGGTAGTAGAGGAACAGGGAAGAGTACGGCGAGTGGGAGCAGCAGCCACGGTGGTGGTGGTGGTAGTGGTGGTGAGACACATCTGCTGCCAGACTTTACTGGCGCTCCACCATTTTGTTAACTCCGGGTTCTATCTCTCCCACACTCTCCTCTACGTGCACTCTCCCCCTCCCACCTCCCCTTACCAACACTCATCAAGCCTTCTTCATCTTCTGCTTTGCTATCCTGTCTCCATCTACAGTGGTGGGTGGGGAGGAGGTTTCTGCTTTACTGTCCTTTCTTCATCTACAGCGGTGGATGGGGAGGAGCCTTCTGCTTTACTATCCTGTCTCCATCTATAGTGGTGGGTGGGGAGGAGCCTTTTGCTTTACTGTTCTATCTCCATCTATAGTGGTGGGTGGGGAGGAGCCTTCTGCTTTACTATCCTGTCTCCATCTATAGTGGTGGGTGGGGAGGAGCCTTCTGCTTTACTATCCTGTCTCCATCTATAGTGGTGGGTGGGGAGGAACCTTCTGCTTCACTATCGTGTCTCCATCTATAGTGTTGGGTGGGGAGGAGCCTTCTGCTTTGCTATCATCAATGTACTTATTGTTCTTGTGAACAATAATGAAGTTACCACAGTAGGTGGCTTCAACAGTCCAAGCGTAAACTGGAAGACGTTCACAGGTGATCAAGATAGATACACAGAGTGATTAACCTGACTGAGGTCATCTTACCGATTTTGCCCTCACCAGCGACACAGACCTGGTCAACTCCCGTGAGGCAGGTGAGACTCTGACAAAACGCGACCAGAACATTATCAAAACGGAAATACAACACAAGATCTTTAAAAGCATATCAGCAGACTACTTGATCCCTGATCACTGACGGGCAAACTTTAGGAAAATAAGACTTAAAATTATCAATATTACACCGACAAAACTCATGTATGTCAATAGAGAATAAGACATGTGGAGCATTTCTAAAAACAAATTACTTCTTTTTCCAGAACAAACGCGTTCCAGGAATCATGAAGAGATCCAGAGTAGAGTCAAAACCGGTTGCCCTGCATGACTGAGATAACAGAGGAAATGAATCGTCAAAAAGGAGAAAAAAAATGAAATTGAAAGTAATTAGAAAATATCATAATCGCCATGAACTGCTGGGAATATAAAGGGAATCTATGGGAGAGGATAGCAACATGTACAGAAAGCAGGAGGAAAAGGAAAAATAAGAGTATTTTCTTATATGTTGAAAACAACCCCAAGGAGCTCTTCAGATACATAGGAAGAAGAACATAGAAGATACAGTTGGACAACTAATAACCGAACATGCAAGAGGAATTGATGTCTAGATGAATACCGCGATTTAAGGTAAAGGGAATTAAGAATTATGAAACACAAGAATATCTAAGACCAATTCAACCCGAACCAGTCACCCGGTCCTGATAAACTAACCCCAAGATTGTTAAAGTAGGTCAAATAACAACTGACATTTCCCATAACCAAAATATTTGACGAATCATTAACGGATGGTATGGTACATAAGGATTGGAAATTGGCGAGTGACACCCCTATGTACAGGGGAAACATGTGCCTTAGATTACTGCACAATTATCCTTAAGCCATTTGTAGGTTAGTGATGAAAAAAATGAGACAAAACTGTGACGTTTCTAGGTCGTGCAATAATATCAGACAACCAGCATGGCTCCCGCAGTAAACGATACTGTAGAGCAAATGTGCTGGAATTTTTAACTGGAATCCAAAAACACCCTCTGGTGTCATAATACCGTGTAATACCAAAGAACATTTGATAAGGTATCACACGAGAGACTGCGCATGGGAACTGAAATCACATGCAACACTGGAACGAGCAATGTGCATGGATTAGTGACTGGCTAACCGACAGAAGGCAAAGTGTTGTTTTAAACTGCGAAGCCTCAGTCAGACCGGCTGAACGTGACGAGTGGCGCGCCACAGGGGTCTGTCCTTGACCCCATTCTTTTCGTGATGTACGTACATTATTGATCTACAACTGGGTGTCGTGTGTAAGATCTCCCAATTTTCGGATAATACGAAAGTAAAAAGGTTGAGCTGAAAAAGCAAAGGACTGGGAAAAAATTCGAAGTGATCTTAAGAAACTCGTATTGAGGTCAGACCAATAATGTACGAACTAGACCTGTGGACAACTCGAATATTATCGAGAAGTCCCGACGACGAATCTCCGTCACAAAAGCGAAGTGTCCCGATAAAGAATCTCCGGTCACCAATACATTTAGCCCGAGTACTCTCAGCCGCACTGCTATTGCAACCGATGCAACATCCGCCATCCGTCCTGCATAGCCGTGCGATTTCATTTCGTCCGCACGCACAACTAAAGATTTCTGCTCACGTCTTGCACCCACCTTCATTCGGCAGTATATCAATACCCTTGATTCATTCTATAGTACGTAGGGGCTATCCGCAACTACTGACCCTAAAAAATCGAGGGTTCCATGTAAATAAATGCACTCCAACATGCAAGCTTTCTCAACACTCTACGCTGGAGTTCTTCCCCCATTACCACAGCTTTCAATGTACTTCTGATTGATTTGTGCCGCCGTCAGCGGCTAGTCTACTGATCTATTAACTAGATTCAAAACGTCGATGGAATTTAGAATTTCATGTATCATATTATTAACAGCACGGTGTTGTGCAATTTCTTACAAGATTTGTTTAAACGTATCCCTGACTCCCGTATTATAGATCATTAATTCCGAAACATCTAAAATCATTAGCTTCTCATTTTCTTCCGCTGAAAATAATATTTCACCGTGACATCCCATCTGTTTCAAAAACAATAACGTTCCTCTTCCTCAATCTGCTGTCAACATTCCTCCTGCTACATACCGTTGCATCATCAAGTCGGCTCAATGTTCTATTCAGCTCTTCCACTAGCTCAGCTAACTGCCCAGCATCACCCTCATTCAGTAAGAGTGGAAGCCTCCATTCCACGACACTATAATCAACCTGTCCAGCAACAATCGTCCCATCTTACCGTAATGTCAATCAACACCCCAGCCACAATATAAACAGGCGTCCACGGCAATATCATACACGCCTGACGCACTCCCACATATTCTTCAAACCATTCTTCACACCACACTGTTTTACTTCCACATAGGCACCATCTCCATAATGCCAATTCTTAAGCATTCTTAGTAGTGCTTGTGCTAGAGTACCCGGTGATGTATTCCATGTCTGGTGCTATCCTTCCAGAGTTAAGTTGTGGAACCTCTCTACTTGTGGCGATCTTTACCCCTCGACTTAAACACTTATGTTCTTCCTTCAAAACGATATTTTCCAACGTCACGAGAGTAAAGGGTGACGATACTGCCCGAAGTCCAGAGGTGAGGATCTTCCTTTCGCTTTGCTTTCAGCATGAAACTTGCTCCTGTGAATCAGTTGGGACGATCATTCTCGGTCTCCAGCCTGACAGAAGAACGAGTTTGAGAGGTTTGGACACCCCTTCGCGGGGGCACAGGTGTGTGTGTGTGTGTGTGTGTGTGTGTGTGTGTGTGTGTGTGTGTGTGTGTGTGTGTGTGTGTGTGTGTGTG